>KZ808095.1:28234-38962 GCA_000696205.2 Oncopeltus fasciatus | reverse complement strand
TCCAGACTATCGAAGCTGGCAGGCTTGTAGCTACATATAGAGGAGGAAGGATGGCTCACTCCTCTCCCCCCAAGAGAGAAGAGAGTAGGAAAGGGAACACAGAAGAGATGGCAGAAAGCAGGGGAGGTGTGCATATCCCTAGGTGCATATCGCCTAGAATGAGGTACCAGGGAGAGGCATTGCTACTGGAGAATGGTCTACATGTGTGTGCCAACCGTCCAGACTATCGAAGCTGGCAGGCCTGAAGCTACCTATAGAGGAGGAAGGACGGCTCACTCCTCTCCCCCCAAGAGAGAAGAGAGTAGGAAAGGGAGCCACAGAAGAGAAGGCAGAAAGCAGAGGAGCCGTCCATCCCCAGGTGCCTATCGCCCAGTGACTGGGGTATCATGAAGGCCTTGCTACTGGAGGATGGTCTCCATGTTTGTGCCAACCGTCCAGACTATCGAAGCTGGCAGGCCTGTAGCTACCTATAGAGGAGAAAGGACGGCTCACTCCTCCCTCTCTCCCTACTAGTGATCCCCTACCCTTTCTAAACCACGACTCAAGACTCTTACCTCTCAATTGATTTGTCATAATGTAAATTTTTTTTTTAAATTTATCATCGATAATACTATATAAGAAATAATAGTCTTCAAGTGAGTTATTAGATATTTTCAGAGTGATGAAATGTGAGACAATGGCTGTGTTGCTTCATAGAAAAGCGAAAATGAACTTGGATTATTGAAGACAAGAGAGGAGGGGGGTATGGGTTGTAAGTAGAAGAAGATTAGTTAACGAGAGCTATCTAACCAAGCGAAACAAGGTTCATCAATCTCCGGGCTCTGATGTCCCTGTTTGTCTTCCTCGGTTTTCTTCCGAAGACGCGCAAGTCTTCCTGAAAAGTGATCTCTGTTTCTTCCGGATCTGAGCTGCAAATCAATCAGGAGCCATTCAGTGTATATTCATTACTGGACCTGTTCCTCTCCCTCACGTGATTTATAGAGGCGATTTGCACGTCTAAAGTCTGATTATGGAGGCAAAGTCTCCAAGCGTATTGGAAGGCGTCAAATGCTAGGCCACTGGTATCAGGAACCGAAATATTGACGTTAATATGGGTAAAGTACAGTAATTACAATAAAACCTGAAGACTGTAAGGGCTTACGTTTGCGTCTTCAACCAACAATTTTTAAAAGAATTTAACAACTTATTTAGTTATAACTTAATTAGTATTATATATTATGTAAAACAAAATACTACTTCTGAATAGCTGATTAAATTAAAGTACCATGCATTAAATTGTTATTGGTACAGATATGGTAAATTATCTGGAGGATAATAGTCGAAAAGATACGGAGGAAATTGTCGGGGTTCGATCGACGAGTTTTAAATGAAAATACATTTGTACAAATAATATTTTTTTATTTCGGCAAAAGTTCAATCTTCTCCAGGATAGTAGAGATAAGGAAGGAAGAGCGCCATGTACACCGTGAAATCTCGAATGACCATAGCTTCCATTTACCTTTCCTTAGCTTTCCTATGCCCCTAGGGGAACGCATACTGTTTGGGCATTTGGTATGGTGTGGACCAGGCCTGTAAGGGAAGGGACCAAATAAAGGATGACAGCTGTTTCCTTGTCTAGTAAACAGAAGAAGACTTACTTGGAAATCCATATAGAGCCTTTTAGACTTGCCTTTCCACGTCCAGGAAGTTATAAAAGCAGCTCGCCGGCGCCCCCTCCCCCCCCTCCAAGTCAGTGATAAGTTAGTTTCCGCCAGTGTCAGTTTCCGTGACAGATCGCATGTTTCGAGCTGCGGGCTGATCGTGGTCTTTGCAATGCCGGTAACAGCTAAGTGATAAGTGACAGTGATTGAAAAGATATCTTGAGATATGATGTTAATAAGCATATTCAATTTATTTGTACATATTAATTAATTTATTAGCTGTAAGTAATTTATATATAACATTTTATATTTATTTATTTGTCAGTTATAAAGTGCAGTAAGTAGTGTTGTAGTAAGTAGGTGTAATTTTTTGTTAACCTTTATTTATATCATTTTTCTTAATTATTAGTGAACCGTTGCCCGCAGCAATATCTCGAATTTTCCTCAACTGAACATTACTTTTTAACTTTTCATTCACGAATAGGTTTATCTCTGTGCCCTCAAGAAGGCCAAAACGTTGACTAAATAAAGTAAAAACTTTTGTAGTATCACGAATATATTTTAATTCTAACCTCATTGACCGATCCTCGACCATTTCCTCTACAGATACGGTTCTGACTAAAAGAATTTAGGAAACGAAATTAGTAGCTTTTGTATAGATCCACAAATAATAATAGACTTAAAATAACTATTTTTAAAAATAATTTTGAGAACATTGGAAAATTTATTTACAAGTGAACATATTTTTAATGAATGAGAATTGAGTTTAAAAGAAACTAGATAACTAAAAATCATTTGTAATGAGAAATTTATTGTTTTTATTACTAGCTATGGAAATATACTTAAAATACTTGCCTCTAACGGTTGATCGATTCAATTTACTTTACCGAGTCTGGTTACTGTAATTTTGGTAATATACCTTCAGAAGGTAATACCAAAAATGTCTTGTCTGGAGTCTTGAGACTCCAAGCTGTTCCCGTTTTCTTTCTGGAGAAGGGTTCTAACATATCCAGTGCCTTTTTATCTGGACTCTTCTCTTATCTCTCTTCTTCACAAAGGGTGTCCCACTATTCCTTTCTATATACCATTAGGACAGAGTGACTTTTCGTTGATCTTTCTTTCGTTCCCTAATCTAGAGTATTATTTTCTTCTTAGTAAGATTCAGCTAGATCTTAGATTTATCTAAATCTGGGTATATATATATATATATATATATATATATATATAACATACAATATTTGTATGGTATTGATGTTTATAGATAACTCGCCAGGAATGTTATAATACATATTTGCAAATATAATTTATTTATTTTAATGTCACATCAATTTGTGAAACATGTATAAATTCTTATTATTTTTAGTGCCATAATGCAAATTGTTTAATTTTTATCTAAATTAATAAAATTTTAATAAATTATTCTCTTACTAAAATATTTACCTTTCCAGCAGAGATAATTAAAAAATAACTTTTAAAACATGTCATATCTACTTTTGTGTTCATCCAAATTCATCAATTCCGATACAGAGAAATTCGCTCAGTTTATGCAGCTCCTGAGGGTTGGATTTTTCGCCTCTGAGAACTACCCCATGCCCGCGGGAAATACTTAGGGGTAGTAAGGGTTAGATGTATGCCGGCAGGGACAGCCCAGGAGCTGGGGGTAGCGCAAGGTTTGCGCCAGACCGCAGTCTGTCACCAATCCCCCTTTAATTAGCACAGTCAAAAACCGACTCCCGCCGAACTATCCGAGACATTCCCGACGTCCCTCAACGGCGCTTACATTCAACCTGGAACTTCCCCATTCTAATCATTCAAAGTTCTTCCTGTATTGGGTTAGAAGGGAAGGGGTAGACTTGAAACAAAACCGACCGAAGTAAACTTCATGTAATATGAATACATGTATGTTTATACCTAAAAATATTAATTATGAATTATTTTCATAATAGCAGATTATCTAATCTACCTATATTAATTAAGATAGGTATGAAGTAGAAGTTCTACAGGTCCATTGCAGTTTTCAGGGAGTAGCTAAAACATAGGCTTTGTAAAGGTTATACAGGTCCCATCGCTCGCTAGATTACAATAACATAAAATATTTAATTATATACATTATCTTGGAATAGAAAAACCATTTTTATAAATAAAATGTTTCCTTCTGATTTCTAACATATCAAGGAGGCTCGATCCTAATTTTAGAAATAAATATGTTTTACAATATATATTTATATATATGTTTCAGGTTAAAAAAAAAGTAAGTCACTAGAGGGAAATGGCCTTTTGATTCTATTCTAAGAAAATTTAAGCATTTAAGCCTTTAGTCTGACCAGGGCGATCATATTTTATTTACTTACGCTAATATTAGCAGAAAAAAAAACTGCAACTTGGACTATTTCTTACAGTGTAAGTCAAGTCTTCGTTCTCGACTGTTTAAGGATTTCATATATGAAATTAATGGTTCTAGTACAATGTATATGGTACTAAAACAGTAAACAGCATTCAAAAATACTATACTAAGAAAAATAATATTTCTCAAGTTGAATAAAAACGAAGTAATTAAATTATAATATTCTTCCATTGCAATTCATCCCGATTTTGATAATTAAAAACTTTATTAAACATTCTGTAAAAGTAAAAGTATCTTTTATATACTCATAAAGCTTTAACTGATTACTCCCCTTCAGGTACCCTGATGAAGGCGATAGTATCTTCCTAAATGCTAAATCCTTACTCCGTTTTTCCTATTCCTCCATTTTTTTCCACACTCTTTTTCGGAAAAGGACATTTATGAAGAGAATACATTCTTAGGTCTTTATTCCCCTATCTCATGGTTTAAAATATAGGTCAAGAAGTTATCTTCAATCTTCGAATATATTTGTTTATAAACGTTATTCTAATATTAATGTTATATAAAATATGAAAAATTTCAATTATGCAAAACATTAGTATTCCCATATATCAATTACTGTTGTAAGTAATAATGTAAAAGATCAGTTTAAAATCAGTGAATTGTAAATAAAAAACGTAAATGCAGTCCGATGTATTTTTTTAATCGGAATAGGAGTTTGGAGTCAAATATTTTTTTATTTATTGAATTAAAGCATTAGTACAAAATTTGCATGTCAATTAATAATTATACTAGTAATATCTACATGACGTTTGCACTCAAGTTGTTTAGAGTCTTTAAAGAACAAATAATTGAACAATTAATGAGAGGGAATAGAATAAAAAAATTTATCTGTCCCAGCCAGGAAGATAGATTTTTTTATTCTATTCCCTCTCATTAATTGTTTAAAATTTGCGTGGGATAAAAAACCACAACCAAATAAATATTTATAAACAAATAATTGAACTAATCTGTACTGTTGTCGGTCATTCTTATACACTTTAATGAGTAATGTTCAAAAGGAGAGTTTTTTTGACCGTAGATACTATTCTTAGATGATTTTAGTTGGGGTTCGGTTTTGGATCTATCTTGACCGAACCCCAACTAAGGAAAAAAAAAGTTTAATGAGTAATTTGTATTTATGTTTTATACATTTGCCGAGCTTCGAAACTTATACTATAACAAACTTTTCTTTTTCAAGAAGAGATTTTATGTCTAAATACACATGCAGGGCGATTATACCTTCATCCAAAAAGGCAAAATATCAAAAATATTTAAATGAATCTGATTCGTTCAACAGAAAAACAATGAAACTTCCTCACGAAGCTTATAACAAAGCGACATGGTCCAGGATTGCACCAGATTGGATTAGGTGTGCCTTGACATAGCCGTTTGATTACCTACAAAAGTAACGCATTTGTTAAGCTTCCGAGAGAGATAATCAAAACAACCACTCTGACCTTTCCATGCATCCCAATCCTTTATCTAGTATCACCCATCCTAATAACCCTCAGACATATTTACCAATACTTCTTCCGGGTTCGACCGGGTCTTGGAGTTTTTAGGTGCCAAGCTTTCGCACATCAGGGCAGAATCGAGAATGAGGAAAGCCCTGAAGAAGCCATCACACGTTGTGCAAAAACTTGTCACCTAAAAACTCCAAGTCACGGTTGAACCCGGAAGAAGTAATGGTAAAAAATGACTTATTTTTAATTATTTATTATAACTTTAATCGGTACAACCTAAAGCATTTTAGATTACAGGGCATGATGTTTTAAATTGAAATAAATATAATAGTAATATAATAATAATAATACTGCTTTATAACACTGTGTCATAACAAGAACAAAATTATAATATTCCTAAAAATAAGGTGTATCTTTATTAATATATTTTCGTTTACCATTCTGTCGTAAGAAATAAAAACAGTCTCAAAATTATCAGGAAATGTAATATTTACAGTGAAATTAATTGCCTGTCTATATTAATGTTGGATTTAAAATTCAGCATTTATAATAGGAAATAAATAAACAAAATATAACTAATAAAGTTACATACATATTACTATTATATTATTAGTATCATATTATTATAGGGAAATAAAGCTCTAGAGCCCAAAATTTTAGGACTATAGCAAATAAATTCACTATTAATACAATATAATTACAGTGAGAATATCTTCGTTACTGTTAACATAGAAATACGAAAAAATTATAAGCCTCATTCGTGTAAAATGTAGTTTTCCTACTTTTATATTCTACAAAATTTAAATAAATAAACGAAATGTAAAGTAAGGGTAATATTTAATAAAGATATTTCGAAAATGGACGGGTACCCTTAATTTTTAAAATCAATATGTAGGCATTTCGTTGCAAAACCTTGAAAAAATTTATTTTGGACGAAATCGGATGTGCAAAAGGGGCCCCCCCCCTTGAGTAAGAAAAAAATCACAATTGTAATATCTTTGTTGTTCTTTGTGTTACGAAAAAAACACAATATATGTGTACCTCCCCCCGCCAAAAAAAAAAGCCTATAATACAAATTTTTAAAGAGTGTAACTAGGAAATATGAGTTCATTCATCCCTTTTCGTCTTTTCCCCCGGACAGTTTAGAGCCTTCTTCAGTAATCATTCCTTTTACTCAAATTGAACACTTCATTCTCTAATTTAAATTTCGCCATTTACTGATAATTATAATATTATTAATATAAAAAGAGAAACCTGTTTAGTTTTGGCAGAACCCGTGANGTGTGCATATCCCTAGGTGCATATCGCCTAGAATGAGGTACCAGGGAGAGGCATTGCTACTGGAGAATGGTCTACATGTGTGTGCCAACCGTCCAGACTATCGAAGCTGGCAGGCCTGAAGCTGCCTATAGAGGAGGAAGGACGGCTCACTCCTCTCCCCCCAAGAGAGAAGAGAGTAGGAAAGGGAGCCACAGAAGAGAAGGCAGAAAGCAGAGGAGCTGTCCATCCCCAGGTGCCTATCGCCTAGTGACTGGGGTATCATGAAGGCCTTGCTACTGGAGGATGGTCTCCATGTTTGTGCCAACCGTCCAGACTATCGAAGCTGGCAGGCCTGTAGCTACCTATAGAGGAGAAAGGACGGCTCACTCCTCCCTCTCTCCCTACTAGTGATCCCCTACCCTTTCTAAACCACGACTCAAGACTCTTACCTCTCAATTGATTTGTCATAATGTAAATTTTTTTTTTAAATTTATCATCGATAATACTATATAAGAAATAATAGTCTTCAAGTGAGTTATTAGATATTTTCAGAGTGATGAAATGTGAGACAATGGCTGTGTTGCTTCATAGAAAAGCGAAAATGAACTTGGATTATTGAAGACAAGAGAGGAGGGGGGTATGGGTTGTAAGTAGAAGAAGATTAGTTAACGAGAGCTATCTAACCAAGCGAAACAAGGTTCATCAATCTCCGGGCTCTGATGTCCCTGTTTGTCTTCCTCGGTTTTCTTCCGAAGACGCGCAAGTCTTCCTGAAAAGTGATCTCTGTTTCTTCCGGATCTGAGCTGCAAATCAATCAGGAGCCATTCAGTGTATATTCATTACTGGACCTGTTCCTCTCCCTCGCGTGATTTATAGAGGCGATTTGCACGTCTAAAGTCTGATTATGGAGGCAAAGTCTCCAAGCGTATTGGAAGGCGTCAAATGCTAGGCCACTGGTATCAGGAACCGAAATATTGACGTTAATATGGGTAAAGTACAGTAATTACAATAAAACCTGAAGACTGTAAGGGCGTCTTCAACCAACAATTTTTAAAAGAATTTAACAACTTATTTAGTTATAACTTAATTAGTATTATATATTATGTAAAACAAAATACTACTTCTGAATAGCTGATTAAATTAAAGTACCATGCATTAAATTGTTATTGGTACAGATATGGTAAATTATCTGGAGGATAATAGTCGAAAAGATACGGAGGAAATTGTCGGGGTTCGATCGACGAGTTTTAAATGAAAATACATTTGTACAAATAATATTTTTTTATTTCGGCAAAAGTTCAATCTTCTCCAGGATAGTAGAGATAAGGAAGGAAGAGCGCCATGTACACCGTGAAATCTCGAATGACCATAGCTTCCATTTACCTTTCCTTAGCTTTCCTATGCCCCTAGGGGAACGCATACTGTTTGGGCATTTGGTATGGTGTGGACCAGGCCTGTAAGGGAAGGGACCAAATAAAGGATGACAGCTGTTTCCTTGTCTAGTAAACAGAAGAAGACTTACTTGGAAATCCATATAGAGCCTTTTAGACTTGCCTTTCCACGTCCAGGAAGTTATAAAAGCAGCTCGCCGGCGCCCCCTCCCCCCCCTCCAAGTCAGTGATAAGTTAGTTTCCGCCAGTGTCAGTTTCCGTGACAGATCGCATGTTTCGAGCTGCGGGCTGATCGTGGTCTTTGCAATGCCGGTAACAGCTAAGTGATAAGTGACAGTGATTGAAAAGATATCTTGAGATATGATGTTAATAAGCATATTCAATTTATTTGTACATATTAATTAATTTATTAGCTGTAAGTAATTTATATATAACATTTTATATTTATTTATTTGTCAGTTATAAAGTGCAGTAAGTAGTGTTGTAGTAAGTAGGTGTAATTTTTTGTTAACCTTTATTTATATCATTTTTCTTAATTATTAGTGAACCGTTGCCCGCAGCAATATCTCGAATTTTCCTCAACTGAACATTACTTTTTAACTTTTCATTCACGAATAGGTTTATCTCTGTGCCCTCAAGAAGGCCAAAACGTTGACTAAATAAAGTAAAAACTTTTGTAGTATCACGAATATATTTTAATTCTAACCTCATTGACCGATCCTCGACCATTTCCTCTACAGATACGGTTCTGACTAAAAGAATTTAGGAAACGAAATTAGTAGCTTTTGTATAGATCCACAAATAATAATAGACTTAAAATAACTATTTTTAAAAATAATTTTGAGAACATTGGAAAATTTATTTACAAGTGAACATATTTTTAATGAATGAGAATTGAGTTTAAAAGAAACTAGATAACTAAAAATCATTTGTAATGAGAAATTTATTGTTTTTATTACTAGCTATGGAAATATACTTAAAATACTTGCCTCTAACGGTTGATCGATTCAATTTACTTTACCGAGTCTGGTTACTGTAATTTTGGTAATATACCTTCAGAAGGTAATACCAAAAATGTCTTGTCTGGAGTCTTGAGACTCCAAGCTGTTCCCGTTTTCTTTCTGGAGAAGGGTTCTAACATATCCAGTGCCTTTTTATCTGGACTCTTCTCTTATCTCTCTTCTTCACAAAGGGTGTCCCACTATTCCTTTCTATATACCATTAGGACAGAGTGACTTTTCGTTGATCTTTCTTTCGTTCCCTAATCTAGAGTATTATTTTCTTCTTAGTAAGATTCAGCTAGATCTTAGATTTATCTAAATCTGGGTATATATATATATATATATATATATATATATATATGTGTGTGGGGGGGGGAGTGTATGTAGGTAAATGTTTGCTGCGTAAGCTAAGGACTATTTTATTAAAGATGTACAAAAATGATAGTAAATGACAAACACACACACATATATATATTAATATAAACTCTCCTAGCTGCCATAAGTGCATCGCGTAGTCCATTTGTAATTCCGCCCAGTAGCTGGGACATGGAACGTACGGCCACCCCAATAATTCAGTACGACAAATATAACAAACTGTACTTACTTCACGTAAGGACCATCAAAATGGAATCAAGTCTGGGACTAGCATTGTGGCTACTCCTCAGAGTTTATTTCGGAAACGTGACGCTGACTTATCTCATGTAGAACAAGGATTACCTACAAGTGGATTTGAATAGGTCTGAAAGGATTTTGCTTAAACTACAAAATTGAAAATTGTTCAAAAATTTATTTACCTACAGCAATTTATCGTACACACACTAAAACTACCTTAGTTACAACTAATTATGTTGGTACAAGGACTCGAATTTTGACAATATTTTAAAGCTCGACATAGATCATTATTTGGAGAAGCCTAAATATTATCTAGAAGATTACATAAGATCCATTCAAAAAATTGGATATATATATAAAAAGTGTTTTTTTTTTAAATATAATTTCCTAGTAACATGTAAAGTAAATGGTTTTCTGCGTAAAATAAGCAGATTTCATTAAAACCATTAAAGATCCAAGGTCCACAAAAGTATGATAAAATGACTTATCTAATCTTGTTAAGGACAAGTAGTGTAGGATATAAGATCAATAAGGCTACCGATAGAATGTTGTCGGGGGAAAAGTGGAGGGAGCGATCAACCTACGTAGTTACATCCTTAAATAACTATCTCAATAAATATATTTCAAGAAAATTTTATACAAGATGAGTTACAGGAAATACAATTTTTAACCTATTTAGATCAATAATATTAACTCTTACGTTAAATATTACGAAAAGAGCTTGTCTGTGGATGTTTACTTTTCTCTGAAGCAGGAAGGGGATGCCTACATTTGCTTTGATCTGTTTGCAATAGAAAACCTGAATAACGAATTATAATTTATATCTGGTTGTTTAAAATTTATGTAAAACAAAAAAAATTGTGGTATAGTGAAACTAACAGAAACCTTCTAAAAATCAGGGATGGTTTTTTTCCCCACCATATATAATGAATATATATGTTTCTATATATATATAGAAAAATATATATTCATTAA
>KZ808094.1:227176-238612 GCA_000696205.2 Oncopeltus fasciatus | reverse complement strand
GAGAGAGAGAGAGAGAGAGAGAGAGAGAGAGAGAGAGAGAGAGAGAGAGAGAGAGAGAGGGAGAGAGAGAGAGAGAGAGACAGGGAGAGAGAGAGAGAGAGAGAGAGAGAGAGAGAGAGAGAGAGAGAGAGAGAGAGAGACAGAATGACTGAGTGAGTGGGTGGGGGTGGGAGAGATTTTCATATATTTTGAAGTTTAATTGAAATCCTAGAAAGATCTAGAACAAATGTTTAGAAAGGAAAAAGTAAATAAATAAACAAACAGAGTAATCACGGTTATGGGTTTAAAAAAATATTAAATCGTTGTATGAAGGAAGTATTTGTTGAGGGCGATATAGTGGTGGCAGCTTATCAACAGATACTCACTCACTCGTGTACACACGGCATTGATAACATTCGGCCGTACAGTGATAAAGCCAGGACAGACTGAAATATACAGTGTGGCCAACTTTAAATAGGTGAGCGATATTAACTTTGGCTTCTTCAAGTGAGCAGTATTCGAAAATCCTGGCAAAATATTTCCCAAGATTAAATACAGAAATACCTCAAAAATAAGTATATAGAATTAATGTCCGCTAATTACCATGGATTTCAACATAAAACTGATCTTTATAACTATTTTAATCAATTGTGCTTTTTAGTACTGTTCATTTAGCATATCTTACAGTAATATAATTCAGTTCTTAAATGTCCAAGTTCACTAGACGTATTTTCATTATATAGACGTATATACACTAAAAGTATATATTAATTATTTGCTTTTTATTAATATTATTATTAAAATAACTTACAAATCATAAAATAAAACACTTTATTGCATATCTAACTCTAGTATAACTATTTTGTAAAGTAATGCATGGTATTTTAATAAATTTTTGGAGCATTGAAAATGCTAACAAGATGGAGTTATTTATTAAGTTCACTGGCGTTCACTTTATAAATGAATTGATAATACAATGACAAATAACACATTTATACAGTGAATTTATTGTAATTAATGTAGAATTCAATGTATAAAATGATCTTTGGAACATTCTGGTAGTGTAATAACTATCCGTTCCCCTAGCATTAGTAGGTTTAACATTTTAGCATAAATAGTTTCAAAAGTATCGAACACATTGGAATTTTCATTGTGGATCTGAAACTTCAGCAATTCCATGGATACAAATTAATTATGTATGCAATTGAGGGGATACTTTTTGCATTCTCGCTTTGACTGTAAAGTTATTCTCAAAAATACGTACCCGTGAATGTTAAATTTATATATGAAATATACAGATATGTTCCATAGATTTAACCCTCACCTGTCTCTTTAAGGCTTGTGTTTATTAACAGATTAAAGTTCCACAAAACCACTGCAAATAAAAAAATTCATAAAAAAAATGATACTAAAGTTAATCAGTCTATGAAAATAGTTTCTTGTACTGCTGGGATAGAAAGCTCAGTAGAGGATGGTTAATGGTTGGACGCTGACTATAGTCAGCTATCTGAGGGGCTATGTGAGATATAGCTATCTGAGGGGCCACATATAGAGCTGTTAGATACATTTAACCCCATGATCGAGGACTATAGATGTATACTAGAAGCTTTCCGTTTCAATGACCAGATATTGACTAGTACAGATAATATGCTCTTAGGAGCCTTACATTATCTCATAAGTGCCCCATATATAAATCCGACTAAGAATACATTAATATACATTAGGTATCACTATTTACCCAAAGAAACCTTGCATATGTAATTAGACTTAGCCATGACCTAATGCTTTCTCTTCTCGAAGTAACCCATTAAAAGCTGCTTTTATTTATGCATTATTGGATTGAAATAATTTTGATTAAGTAAGCGTGACTGTGATAAATGCAGCAAAATAAAAGTAAAAAAAAATGGAGGATTGTCAATATTTATATAAGTTTTTTTTCTTTTTAAGGTTATTTTATTTATTTTGAAATTACATCCTGCACAGCGTGCATCTTGCAATGTGCTCTCTTAGTATTTATATAAGTTAACTGACATTTAATGAACTTAGCTATGGCAGTAAAACAGTCAATAACAGGAGTTTTCATATGGAACAGATTCAATGGTGATCTCTATAGAGGTCAATGCAGCTTCGAACTTATTATAACTTAGAGGCAAAAGAAGGAGTAAGATCCTCGAGGGCGAGAAGATTTTAGCAAGACTAGCAAGATTAAAACGGTCAAATTAATGTCGGAGCTGACAAATGAATGCCGATGAATGAATCAAAGTTATTTAAATCCAATACTGATCGATGCATAAATAAAATCAGCTTTTGATGGGTTACTTCGAGAAGAGAAAGCATTAGGAGGAAGAGTAACGCCACGAGTGAAGAGTGGAGAGAGCTGTGGAAGGCTATCTCGGCAGTCCTTGATAGAGGGAGTTGACGTCCTGGTCCTCCATGGGGGCGAACCCTAAGATAGAGGCTGGAGCGGACAGTAACCGCAACTGGAGGCAGCCATTACCGACCAGGAGAAGATGGCACTCCAGCCGGAGATAGATACAGATGGCGGGTCCTCTGTGGGCGACACCAACCACACCTTCCCATAAGTCAAGGAAGGGCCCAATAGAATTACCAGGCCTCGGGAGCTCGCTGGTTTCGCACCCCTGAGACCTGGCACGTGTCCAGAGCTTCTCAGCAGTCACCATTAAACGGTCGCGCTTTTTAGATATTTCTTCATATTCATTATTGTCAATATGGATTAGCAATATGGAACCTTATTTAGTAGAATGGAATAACAGCAAAATTTTGGACATCAAATATAATCTGTATTTGTTTCCAGACTTATGACAAGGTTGTCATTGCACCAATGTTTGCTCTCTCACAGAAGTTAAAATTTTAATGTTGTGTAACATTCACATGTAATTTTTTTTTTACATGTAAAATGCATAGATTTTATTGATAATATCTCTTATTAGTTAATACCGAAGAAATTTACCTATTAAGATTCTTCTCATAAAACTTTTTTCCAATGCTTAGAATTGTCTCCGATCCAACCCATGAGACATAAGAAATGATTGTGACTAAAATTTATAGATATGTGTGTATGTCTGCCAAAGCTCAACACATATTTATTATTTCACTTTTTAATTAAAATGTTGAATTGAAAGTTTATTTTAGAGCAAAATCTGACGAATAAAAGTGGAGGATAAGTTTAATCGATTTAGAGGGCGTAATATTTGCTTTAAAGAAATGAATCTCAACACAGATATGTTTATATAAATATTTAAACGGGATTTTAAGTTGTTTTAAAAACAAATAGATCAGTCGCCTTTTTATTTAGGTGAAGTTAATCAGTAGATTAAAAAAAAAAAAAATATGACTTCTTCAATTTTTAGGCGCTGGACCGGTTAACCCTCGCTTCTGGTAAAAACACATCATATTAAGACCTATCATATTTAATGTATTGATTTAGTTTTCCTAGAGCAGGAGATTCTCTCCCTCAATCAATTCCATTGCCTTGAAAAAAGCCTCAAATTTAGGCTGTAACGTTGTCAAGACCGAAACCCAGAGTATTCCTTCATCATATCACATTAGGACATTATGCGAATAAATATGTGATTGCTCGAAGACATGTATCATGGAACAATAACAAATTATATTAACGCATACCTCAAGTCAAAAAAAAATAGAAGAGCAGTATTCCGATTGTAAAATGAACCATCACAGAAATAAGTTAGATAGTAAATGATAATATTTTAAACACATAATAGGAACTAAACAGTAACTTTATCACTAATCATTGGTACTACACTAACGGAAAATAGTGAGCCAACTCAGTCGATGACACCATTGAATGAATACTTAGAAATGTAGGTTAGTTGAATGAATGGGAATTCAAAACAGAGACAATGATTAATTATTATTGATTGTCTCTCTGTGTGAATTGAAAGCAACTAATCATTAAAGGGAGTATATGAAGTCGTTCTTTCAGAAAAAAATCCATTACGCATGATTAGTGCGTTAGGGAAGTGAGATTAAGTGGCTGAAAACAAACCTAATCATCAAATAAAGAGTAATTGGGTTTACACAGCTCTCTCACTTTCTCTCTCTCTGTCCGGAAGATACCTTTGTTCCCCCTCCTAAGCAGTTTATTTAAATTTCTGCTATAAGGCTCCAAGGGAGGAAGACGGCACAGGGGTGGGGGGCGAGCCTTAATAAGGCCTAGAAGGGAGATATTGGAGTCAGTTAGAGTTGAGTTTACGGTGGACTGGAGCCCTCTAATTGGGCCGGGTTTGGGCCACACAGAGCCCGGTGTATTCCTGAACAAGCTGTAACCACAACCGCAAGGCACACACAGGCACACGGGAACAGACACTCGCGGAAACACAGACGGAAACACTGATTATTTTTTCGCCCACACGTGGTGTCCTACTGAGCACGTTAATTTTGGGCGGGAATGGACGCCCTGGAATATTTCAACCGGTTAATTGCATTTTAAAAACAAGAGAAGGGGGATTTTTTTTTTTTTTTTTTTTTTTTTTTTTTTTTTTTTTTTTAATGGAAAACCTATAAATCTCGACTGGTTTCGAACGAGATAAAGCGGATACTCGGGGGAAAAAATAAACAGTTATGAGTTAGATAAGAGAAGCTGAGTCGTTTTCTATACTAATGTATTCAAACTGTTACATTTTATTATCCGCCCCATTAAAACCAACATCGTGTAGCTAATAAGGAGACAACTGTTTTGAAGAAGCGGTTTATTTGTAAGCGACTTGTTTGTACCCTTGTACCAACCTACAGAAAATTAGGCCAGAATGACCAGAAATACAATCACAAATCAAATAGCTTTCGTCCGTTCTTTTAAAATAAAACCAGCTGTTAAACCCACACTAAGGGGGCCTTTGTTAGCAAAGGAGAATTATTATGGAGCTGTTAAAATTGTCGTTAAAACCTTATTTATGGGGTAATAGGAAGTCCCCTCTAAATTGAAGATGCTAATTACGATAGCTCGTGAAGTACAAGTCGAGGCGTTAATTGCAAATGTAAATATTTTAAGACTCGGTGGGGTAGTAAATAAAGCTAAAGGTATATAGAACTTCGCATAGTCACACCCCATTAAAGAGAAATGCTCCTATTTCAGCGAGTAAAAATTCATTGATATAGAATCCTTGCGCTGCAGGTTCCAATCCCGTCTCGAGCAAGCTTTTATCGGTAAATAAAAGCTGAGCAATGGATGTTTAGAATGAACCTCCATGAACCTAAGTGGTTGAAGAGGAGTCTAGCATACACTAACACAAAATCTGTAGTAAAAGTAATATATAATTATTATTCTATATATATATAGACAGATATAGACACTATACTGAAATACAATACAGATTTAGCATCTTTTATGTAAAACCTCCATAAAAACTTTTTTTTTTCAACATTTGAACGATATATACACAATCAAATATCAGTTATCATAGAGAGGATACAGACAATTATTTTTTTAATAATTTCTGGATCAGGTATGTACCCATAGAACAATAAAATTATTTCCATTAGATGATTGTAGTTGGGGTTCTGAAGTCATGGAAATGTAAACTTAAGGACAGGACGTCCTCTCTAGTCTTCATGATAGCCCTGAAAATGGCTTACAATGTAAGCTGAAGATCTTTATTAAATAAAGTAGGCAACAAGCTTTAGAAAAGTGAACAACTGCCGTACTAACCCCAAGTATTACCCATCCATGTCTTGAAGGCTCCTGGATTTCCTCTGGAAGAACGAATTTCTGGAAATAAATAGACATAAGTAGGTGATGTACTGGCCGAGGCAAACCCTGGGAGATAATCTGTAACAATTACCTGTAACAAATGATGCAGCCCACTCTCATCCATCAACACAGCAGAGCAACCCAATCCTCACCAACAGCTGGGCCTCCCAATCCCCTAATGCAGGGATTTTCCGCCAGAGCTAAGTGTGAAATTTTCACGCCAAGAGAAAAGAAAAAAAAATTCTCATAGGTTTGTGCTTTTCAGGAACAGTCTTACGCTAGCAAGAGGATCAGTTGTGATGGAACTCAAAGGTATTCAATCACACTCAATCGTGAAGCCTTAAAATGCCGCCTTCAAGCGGGAATTGTTTCAATCGAATGGTATGAGGAAACAGACAATTTTCAGAGAAAAAAAAAGAATGACAGAATGAGATAGCGAAAATTTATCTTTTAAATTTCGGGAAGGAGCGGAACGAATCAACAGATAATTTAAACGAACGAGTCTATCAAGAGAACGGTTCACAGCGTGAAGGCGCCGAGAAAACCAGCTCCGACAGAAACTGATCAATTCACAAAACGTAGCGAGAAGACGTGTCCGTCCAAGTGTGGGTGTGGATCTCTTGTGCATGTTTGAGAGAACAAGAAGTCTCCCTGGCTTCCCGTGGAAGTCAATGCACAGTACATATAAAGCGGGAGTTTACGCTCACAGAAAAGTTTAATTTCAACTGTCAAGCATTATCCCATTTAAACATTCATTTAGAATTTTGGTTTTTATAATTATTCCCCATAAATATTTAAAGTCTTTTATCAGAGTTTTATGTAAAGGAAAGTGCAAAATGTAGTAATATGTGACGTAAATAAGTTTTACTGATTGAAACCTAATCACATTTATCTATTCCTATTTTAGAAGGTATTGATAGCCTATCGCTTTTGGTCTAGACTCCTGAGAAAATGTCCAAAAATGCCCCAAATTTTTGATCTAAGAGAAATGTAATATTTTATCTCTATGTTTTTCAATGATACGACCCAGCAGATCCCATTGGATCTGTGATAAAACCTAAACAAAAATGGATATCATTCTCACTCAAGTAGGAAAACCTGTATTGACAACGCATCTTTTCTATTAAGTCGAAAGCACAGAACAAGAGCATTTTTATTAAGGATTTCTTCCTTGGGCCTCTATAGTTGATTGACTAAAGAAATGATTAATTGAACATGCTAAAAGGAAGAATTGCATATTTTATTATATTTTTTTACATTCAATATTTATGTTCAGTCAGAAATAAAAATACCACTTTATTCAGAAATTACATTCTGCACCGCTTGCATCTTGCAATGTGCTCTAAAATAAATATGAGCAAATAAAATAATAATGTACAATATAAATTAATACAAAAATATACATACACAACTTTAAAAAATTAGTAAATAAATAAATAAAAAAAAGAAAGAAAAAAATTTTTAATTATGTCGCTTAGTAAAGAAGCTGCCCAATGTCAGTACTCGTAATTTTTTTTTAAATTGTTATTAGAAAGTGTTGGCATTGAGCAGGTCACGCGGCTATTTCCTATTCAGGCGGTGTGGTGGGTTATTAGGATGGGTAACACTAGATAGAGTTTGGGCTAAAGAATTGGGATACATGGAAAGATCAGAGTGGAATTTATTAAAACGGGCTGTGATAACGTCTTTTACAAAAGGGATTTTAAAGTCATTGTGGAGTAAGGAGTTGGCAACGTAATAGAGTGCATCAACTATAATTCTTAGGATTTTGGATTGGAAGGACTGTATTCTTTGGATATTGAAGGGTTTAGCAGTTTCCCACAGTCCGACTCCATACGTCCAGATAGGTCTTATTAACGTCTTATGAATGGGAAGATTGTTGGTCACAGTTAGTGTTGACTTGCGGCTTAGTAGCTTTTAAAGTTGAACAATAATAGCTGAAATACCTCTCTGACATACTGTCGGTTCTAAACTTTCAAGAATGATAAATAATAAATAAATAAATATTATGTCAAAAAGGATATGGTGGGTAAAAACTAAATACATTGAAATAAATAACTTGTTGCTTTTGTTTAACTGTATACTAACTGTGCTTCCAAGACGAAAAATTAAGTAACTTGGAAATGATTCGCTTTTTGAGTGGACCTGAACGTTTGATGATATCCTGGAAGGGAGAGAGGATGAGAAAGAGAGAGAGAGAGAGAGAGAGAGAGAGAGAGAGAGAGAGAGAGAGAGAGAGAGAGAGAGATTGAGAGAGAGAGAGAAGGGGAGAGATTGATTGCATGAAATAAATTTAAAAAAAAATAACGATAAATATCTTTTTTTATGCTACATCAGATATTGCCATAAAAGAAAACAAAATCACAGAAATATNATACATTGAAATAAATAACTTGTTGCTTTTGTTTAACTGTATACTAACTGTGCTTCCAAGACGAAAAATTAAGTAACTTGGAAATGATTCGCTTTTTGAGTGGACCTGAACGTTTGATGATATCCTGGAAGGGAGAGAGGATGAGAAAGAGAGAGAGAGAAAGAGAGAGAGAGAGAGAGAGAGAGAGAGAGAGAGAGAGAGAGAGAGAGTGAGAGAGAGAGCCCAATGTTTGATATCTTTGCATGAAATAAATTTAAAAAAAAATAACGATAAATATCTTTTTTTATGCTACATCAGATATTGCCATAAAAGAAAACAAAATCACAGAAATATTTTTAATTTTATCAGGAGGGCGGAATAAAATTCTGAATGAAACTGGTTGTTGGTGGAAAAACTTATTGTAAGGACAAAGAAGAATAATTTACATGCAAATGTACCTGTAAATTAGCTGCGAGTTGTAATATATTCGTGTCTCCAAGGTTGTATTTTATTTATTTTTCTAGAAGGTATTTTGATGATTTCTTGCTTTTTAATGAATTCCGAAAGAATGCAGCTGTTAAGTCTCACAAATGATTTTTTTTCAAAATATTTTCTCCAATCCTAAGTAAAAGTCACCATAAATGGTAGTCAATAAAATTTGTGTGTGAGTGTTTGTGTCTTTCAACCCGCTACAGGCTTCTGTTTTCACTTTCCCATCGTGGAAATTCGCACGTGAGTTCTTATAGCACGTGAGAAAGATTGAGTTATTTATGGAGCTGTGTCGGACCAGTAGGAGTGGGGGATTACCTGCAGTGTCAAGCCGGAGTGGGAAAGTCTGGCGGGTGCAGCGGTTGTGATATTTAACGCAGAGCACTGCAACTCAATGCAAGTATTTTGCATATTGCATTTGGAATGGACGTGAAACCCCAACCAGGTAATTACGGTCTCTCTGCGTCTACCGTACTGAACTTCCTCCCCGGCTATCTGGCTATCTATGGAACTAAGAGGGATTCTCGGTACATCAGAATTCTTTTAAACTATATAAAATTATTTTTAAAAACCCTTGTAAGAATTTTTTAACTTTCCTATAGAAAAACCCATTAAAAAAAAGTTATGTGGAAATATAATTTAAATTTTCTGCATTTTTATTGATATATCAGCTAAGCAGTTTAACCTACAAGAAAATAACCTTTCTTGTCGGTCTTAACTAGGGGAAAAAGAATGGTTCCTCAAGTGCCTGGACTTTGGATAAATATTCTATTCCCATCTCTTTACTAATCAATGTTAGAATATGAAAATTTGAAACTAATTAAATAATTTAAAACGAAGTAAAAGAGGTGTTTTTTTTCTTCGACGTATTCTGGATGAGTCAGTTTCTGTCTCCATGAAGGCTGTACATGAGTTTTGTGTACCTATGTAATGTTGCTATATTTTAGACTAAGATGATTTTAGTTGGGGTTCGGTCAAGGTAGATCCAAAAAACACAAATTTAAAAAATGTATTTTTTAATAAAGGATTATCTACCAACGTTTCGGCTTACATTGTAAGCCATCTTCAGGGCTGTAGAAATACAATGTCATGAGAATACAGTAATATTTGAAATTAGTATAATAGAGAATTATAATATAATGTGATATCAAGAGTATGAAAGTAGAAAACTGTGTAAGACAATTGAAAGTTTATGAAAACAATATTGAAAAAAGAACCAATTTGAAAAAAAAAACAAACATGCAAACCAACAACTAATTGACAAGAAACAATTGAAATATCATTAAAACAGTAATTTGCCACACCTACCTATCATGAAGATGAGAGAGGACGTCCTGTCCCTAAGTTCACATTTCCATGACTGACCATTATGAATTTGTTTTGAGTTATGAAATAGAAAGGGGAGTGGGGGTAGCAGGTACAAGGCAGGCGGAAGGTGTAAATGGAAAGCGGCCTGTTGCAAGAGTAATGTAAGCCGAAACGTTGGGCAGATAATCCTTCATTAAAAAAATACATTTTTTTATTTGTGTTTTTTGGATCTACCTCGACCGAACCCCAACTAAAATCATCTTAGAATAATATCTACGGTCAACAAACTCTCTCTTTGGCTATATTTTAGAGTTCGTGTGTAGTCAGATTTGAAATATATTTAGGGGCCTGAGTGATTGGTTTAATACTTCCGATTGTTTGGTCTGTAGGCTTTTGAGATTTGATTGTTAGGCCCGTAGATCTGTAGGGCATTATAGATACGTACGCATATACCAGGGCCCGTATATACCTACGTCCATATTTATTAAATATTTTTAATTTTTTCATTTCTATGTCAAGAATGAGTTTAATTCGTGGTGGAGGAGAGAGCATTGTGTTTTGATCCTGCTTGAGATATTGAGTTTTGTGTTAGTTGTGTGTGGACGACATCTGAGTCTCCTGTCATACGCCACACCTAAGTAACTGTGTGTCTGAGGAATTTGGCTACTTTTTATGCATAGTGGGCAGGATGAATAGTCTCAGAATTATGATGACACGAAAAGTGAAATTACAAAAATTCATCTAGTCTGAAGAATTAACTTACTTTACTTTATCGATACTAGATTTTATTCATGAGATTTTAAAGTAAAGGTTTTTAGTGTGATTGTGAGAAAGTCAACATGTTTCTTTAAAGAGGCAGCTTCCGTGAAAAAACTTGAGAAATTTAAAAGATAAAGAGGCTGGTTAATTACCAATGAGGAATTTCTTTTCCCAAGCAAGAAGACATTCTCGACGAGAACAATGCTTGCTTTCGAGGACTTGCGCTCAGTTAAAACTAAGGAAAAGCATTACCATGTGGAAAAGTGAGAGGAAATTAGAGGGACAATAAGCACTTTAGAATTTCCTACACATATTTCCCAGCGAGCTGGGATCAATTAGGAGGCTCTAGGGGCTGAGGTGGTAACAAACTCGTAGGAGGGTTCACCAGCAAGTCCCAGGACATTAGCTGTATGAAGATCATCTGATAAACTACAATATGGAACTGAAAGTCTATGGATTACTTACTTGATCTCATGTAGAAAGTAATACACAGCTACTTACCTGCAAAAAAAAACAATACGTTCAATAAACTATCATCTAGAAATTATAATAAAAAATATCATATCCTCTACAATCCTTAGTGGCCCAGGGAGGAAACACTATGAAAGTGTTTGCTCACTACCCACTAAAAAAAGGCGCGTGGTCAAAGACCGTTTATGCCAACTAAGTTTTTTTCCATTCGATGAAGAATGATAACAAAAATAAAGCATGTATTCCGAGAGAACATGAGGAGTTCTCTAAGACTCTCAAAGCAGAAGCCCAGAAAACAAAATAACAGTACTTAATAAATATTTTATTTATAAAAAATAAAGTTAGA
>KZ808094.1:188461-206750 GCA_000696205.2 Oncopeltus fasciatus | reverse complement strand
TATAAATATTAATAATTTATTTATAAATTTGTAATAATTATGATCTTGAATAAAACGTATGTGACAACTTATTGTTAATATACCCATTATAATGCATTATTTAATTCTAATGTTCCTTATTTTTTACAATTTTTTTTTAAAAATGCTGTACATTAAAGAACATTTAGTATTGGTTTTGTTAAACAGGGAAAATACAAGAAGTAATTTATGAATGAGTGAGAAAGTGGACACACACACACATATATATATGCATTCCTATATATGTCATGGGTGAGCAATTCACCCTTTTTAAAGAAGTTGGTATTTGTATTCTCATTCTTTCAAAACAAGAACAATCAATTTTATTAAATGCGTCATAACACTTAATTAATAAAAGTATTTCTTCAATTCTTTCTCACATTTCTTAATTTTACTTGCTGTATTTTAACCGCCAAGGATTTCAAGTATGTCCAGTTTTATAAACAAAAATTCACTTCTCCTGGTTGACTTTACCTGAAAAGGAAGCTTTTTGTCTGTAAATAGCAGTAGTGAACTTGGCGAAAAAAATCGGCAGAGAAGATGTTTGAAAGAAAGCTAATATATTTAAATATAAGTGAGTTGCCTACAGTCTATCAAAGACAAAAAACAAATTGTACAAAAGGATTGGATCCCTGCGCCATTTTGCATTAAAGAAAAAAATGCGCAGTTAGAACACCTCAGCTTAACTTTTCACAAAGACGAAAGGAGTTCATTTCATCCCTAGTATGTCAATACTCAGGTAAGGAATATGATACCTCTTTGGGGAAAACCTCCAAGTTGACGGTATATACCCGACGTGATTAGCACTAAGCACTAAACACTAATGGCAGGGGAGGGGGGGAGATGTAGCACTTTGCCGGCTGTCGAGTCAGCACTTGCCGCAATCTGCTTTCGTGTTCACAACTTTAGACAAAGCACGAACACCGCGGAACAATTATAAGAAACGGAAATAAACAGCTGAGTATTGGTGAGGTGGGAGGGGGGGGGGGTGTTGGCGTTAACAACTCAATTCTCAAAGCGAGAACAACCGAATTCAATCCCCATCTTAAACAATATTGTTTAAAAAAATAAAAAATAAAAACTGTATTTCAGACTCATTCAAAATTTAGAATTTATTTAACTAAATTAACATTTCACACAAAACAACAAAATATTTTTATCGGAATTAGATATATCGTCATTTAATAATGACAAAACGCGATTTAAATGTATACAAAATTAATGATACGTACACCCTCTTGAATGCTTTGCAGATAAATAGATATAGATAGATAATAATCTATATTCATATTTAACATGTAAATTAATTAGCAACAAAGATTTTCAGAATAGTTAAATAGTTAAATTCAGAGTGCACAAACTAGGGCCAAAATTTTTATAAATGATAATTACAAGTGAGCTAAAACTGCAGGTAACCATAATACTTGATAATTCGATTTTCATGTACAATGTACTTAAACCTGGATTTAGCCACCGAAACATTTCCAGATAAGGAAAGCTTTGCACAAATATAACACATAGTCTTGAAATTACACACATAGTTTCGCGAGTATTATCCAACATACAACACTTCCCGGCAAAGGGGGTGGCCACTAAATAAACCTAATTGAGTCTGAAGTCCCCCTCGAACAGGGCGAATTCCACTGCCCGCACCTGGGACTGGTCAGATGGAGATTTAGATGGAGAGTCAATTTGGGACCCCGATGGTGCAGAACGTTTCCTTCTAGAGAAAGGAAGAAAGGGGAATAGCAGGACAATGAAGTGAGGGGAAGGGACCTGGAAAAGGTAATGGTGTGGAGATAGTAATAAAATGGTTAGATGGATCATTACCTTAAAATAATTCAATAGGCAGAAATGTAGAACAGATATATTTTATTTTATTTAGTTATAACCAATTTGAATATGTTATATTTATTTAGTTTTGCGATCTAAACTATCATTCAAGCGAAATATTAAGTTATATAATGTAGCAGAAAGCTTATAAAATACGAACAATACTATTTTTAATTTAAACTATTTAGTGAATAAAGAATAATATAACATACCAAAAGAAAATTACTGAAACAAAAAATCATTTTTTAAGAAGATTGTTTACTTCTTCCTTTTAAGATCTAAAAATTAATACAGAAGGAGTGCATAAAAAAGGAAATGTATTTGAGNGGTTAAGAGGCTGTAGGTTCTGCCCCGAAAATAAAAGACGCCCTATCTAGCGGAAGTAATACTCCCGATTGGCTGTAAGGAACACTTCCAGAGAGTTAATTGTAGCGTTCAGCACACCGCAAGGGGAGCGCCGTAAATCCTCGTTAGCCGAGGAGCAGGCCGCTGAAATATAATATATATATATAGCGAAATTGAAAAATAACTCTTGAATAGCAATAAATCCTTGCGCTAGGGTATCCAATGTAATGGTGTGTGGAGTGATAAAAACGGAAAACTAATTTTAATAAGTTCTACAAAACACATACACACAGGAATTTGATGAAAATTAAAAATTCCACTTTGGTATGAATCCATCATAAGTTGGGGTTGAACTAAATTTGAAATAAACATTTAATATTTTTGACAAAATTTAATTTGACATTAACGTAAATTTAAAATTTTAAAAGCTAACATTTTAGCAAATGCAAGTGGATATAGAGACAGAAAGACATTCAATTACGGCAATTGTGACTAAGGGTGACTAATTGTTGCAAAGGAGCAAAATAGGGGTAGATTAGTTCTAGGGAAAATTAGGAAAATGGAAGAATAGATAGATAGTATGAATAGAAGAAGACAAGCTTAGGGTTAGAAACATGTTAATGGATACGCAGAGTAGTAGACATATGTATAATGGACAAACATCAATATATATAATGAAACACTCGCGGCTGCGATGTATATATTGTAAATAAGAGCAGGTAGAATAAAGAGTATAGTGAACACACACCAAAAAAAAGAAATCACAAGGAATGCAATTTTCGGGTATTTCTCGGCCTTCGTCAGTAAGGAGTGAAGAGTCTCTCTCCAGGCCAGTCTGGTCTATCTTCTGGCAAGAAATCTCCCCGAAAATTTTACTCTTTGTAATTTTTTCTTTTTGTGCGTTCACTGCACTCTTTATCCNAGTCCCGAGATTGATTTCTTCTGAAATCGGCATGCTTGCTCCTCCCTTCAGCAGATTACTTGACTCCATGGACTTGTTGATGTTACAGATTTACTGAAATTCCCAGAGAGAGAGGGAGATGTCCCAGATCGAGAGGCTGGCTAATAAAATATTTGTCTCCCTTCCGACTGACAGAGCAGAGTGTATTTCATGGTACTCTCCATTCCCCGCTCTCTCTCTCACTCCCTCTCCCTCTCTATTTCGCTCTATTTCTATCTATCATATATATATATATATATATATATATATGATAGATAGAAATAGAGCGAAATAGAGAGGGAGAGGGAGTGAGAGAGAGAGCGGGGAATGGAGAGTACCATGAAATACACTCTGCTCTGTCAGTCGGAAGGGAGACAAATATTTTATTAGCCAGCCTCTCGATCTGGGACATCTCCCTCTCTCTCTGGGAATTTCAGTAAATCTGTAACATCAACAAGTCCATGGAGTCAAGTAATCTGCTGAAGGGAGGAGCAAGCATGCCGATTTCAGAAGAAATCAATCTCGGGACTGATGTTATCAGTAGACCGAGATGACGCTCACTTGAGTACAGGCTACGCAGAGACCATTGGCCAAGGCCTCAGAAACACATTTGTACTTAGTAAAGGTACTAAGGTGCATTGAGCATGTGCATGTAACGACCAAGTTACAACACAATAACTACTCAGTTACAGCTACGTCTACTTTACAAAGGCCCTTTACTTCAAGCTTTCAAAGAAGGACCTATAGGAGCTGGTTTTAATGGAGGAATACATACAATTATCACTTTTTGGATGCACATTTATTTAATTTATAAAATCTTAAGTCTGTAGCGGATACGTGTTACGATCCTTACTTATTTTTGATTAAGTTGTTGTCTGCATGTTTTTTTTTTTAATTCTCTTACATAGCTTTCTACATTCATACTTTTAATATCACATTACATTATGTTAATTTTGTATTATAATATTGTCAATTATTATTGTATTCTTATGATATTGTATTTCTACAGCCCTGAAGATGGCTTATAATGTAAGCCGAAACGTTGGCAGATAATATTTTTAAAAAATACACTTTTTTTAAATTTGTATTTTTTTTTTTTGTATCTAACTTGACCGAATCCCAACTTAAATCATCTAATATTAATATCTACGGTCAAAAAAACTCTCCTTTTGTTACGACATATATTTTATTCAGCCATATGTAATCAAAATTGAACTGTAACCAGTCCCAAATTATGCCTTTCTGGTAGGAAAACTTCTTAAGAATTGTACGCGTTCTATATACGTACTGACATAATTAACTGTCGTTAAGTCTCTTAAATAACTGCTCACTAAACTTAGTTCAGGTGACTCAATTGCAAAACTGCTTTCAGTAAGTCGTACAAAACACAACACAAGAATTGGAAGAAAATTAAAAATTCTACTCTGGTATGAATCCATCATTTGGTTAAGCTGAGGTTAAACTAAATTTGAAATAAACATTCTAACACTCTTGACAAAATCTAATTTCAAATTAAAAAATATTTGAAATTTATGTGTCACATATTACATTACTTAAAATATAATGAGAATAGATATTTAATTCAAAAGTAAATAGAAAATATTTGAATAATAATAAAGAAATACACATTTACTTATGAAATCCTTTTCTCGCTCACCTAACCCCCAGCTTTCCCATATATAGTGCATAATGTAAGTTAAATAGTAATGATCATACAAAATTATGATACCTTAAGATTGATTGATACATGTTAATTCTCGAGACCCAACAAAATCAATCACAATTGAGCGATCATAATTTTTCGTAATTAATAATGGATGTTATTGGATTATTTTAGTTGGGGTTTGGTCAAGGTAGATCCAAAAAAAAAAAAAGAATGATTTTTTATATAATTAATTAATGAGTATATAAAGTGTAGGAGAGATACAGACGACAGGTCCTAGAAAATGACGTCACGGAAACAAGCCAAGTGACACTAACTTGATGACAAGCTCCCTGCCTGGCCTGGAAAGGTGGTGGGGGGCAATAAGGTTAAGAGGCTGTAGGTTCTGCCCCGAAAATAAAAGACGCCCTATCTAGCGGAAGTAATACTCCCGATTGGCTGTAAGGAACACTTCCAGAGAGTTAATTGTAGCGTTCAGCACACCGCAAGGGGAGCGCCGTAAATCCTCGTTAGCCGAGGAGCAGGCCGCTGAAATATAATACATTTTATTTAGAGGAGACATGGCAGATACAAGGCTCGCGAGCACTATCTCCGCCATGATTTAGCGATGGTGTGCAGAAGAACTGTAATCACTTTGAGGGGCGGCAGGGGGAGGGGAGAGGGTCCTCCCCTCTTGACTCCTAACTTTCTGTTTAATGTCTCCATAGCGGAATAAGTTTGCCGCCGACCGCGAATAGTTGTCCTTTAATTAGGAGGGGAGATTTAGGCCTGCGGGCCCCGAGCCAGGGCGGTCTCCTGAATAATAATTGTTTGTAAGGGTATTCCTCCAGTGCCTTGCGATAGAGTTCTAGCCTTCTGCGGCTACGAGAAGTGCCTAATCATCAATAAGAATGCTGAATGCCAATCGGTATTCCGATATCATACAATCATCAAGCATAAGCTAATATCGTCTTATCAAGGAAGAAGATAATACAAAGAACGTGAGGAGTAAGAGTACACCAATAGCTGAGATTCGGCCAGGAAGGAGTATCGAAGAATAGTATGATACGAAATAATTCAAAAGCATTAATTCTTTAATGCCGAAGTTTCGACTTTCAACGCAGGCCATCTTTAGGGCTGATGATCGTGGAAGGTAGATCAAGAAGCCAGTACAAATCATTGGCCTGACTTGCCTGACGACCTTCCGCGATCTTCAGCACTAAAGATGGCCTACGTTCGCACTAAAAAATAAATCCTTTAGAATGTTATCAGACAAATCATTTTTTCTAAATTCCTCTCTTGCCGTACCTGAAATATCGATGTACTTCAATATTTTTTACTCTACTACTACAACGGGGAGTAGACAAGACAAGGATAGTTAATCTTTTTCGATATGCGGTTTTTTTTTTCTTATCATTGGGATCAGTGCCTCTTGAATCCGAATTTTGAATTTATTTTTTCTATCTGTCTACCTTTACAATGGGATACGATTTTGTTACTGCGCTACATTAATTTGTTAGATACGATTTTTTTTACATTGCTCTTAGCTAATTACAAATATGTGCCGTGAACCAAATCGCCCTTAGATAATAGTCACATTTTTTTTACTTAAAAAACAGGAAAAAAGGGCTGTTATGGAGCTAAGTAAAATATGCTTAATGTATTATATTATTAATTTCTATGCATCCCCAAAATTCAGGAATAAACGTTATATCCAATTGATGTTTCATTTTTTATACGCCTAGCCCGTTTAGACCAATGCTACACATAAAACTTTATTTAGTCACTTACATAAATAACATATGATATTTATTTATAAATATTAATAACTCAGAATCAGTGACATTGATGTTAATTATTTTTCGAAGAACAACTATTTTCTAAAAATATTAAAATTTTGAGATAATAAAAAATAAAAACAAAAGTAAAATAAGTAGTTTAGCAGTAAATTTTAATTTCTAATTTAATTACAATACATTATAATTTAAAAATATAAATAAATTTATTGCTTTAGAGGACAAAAAAGTGTACTACACCCCTTTTATTTTTTTTGTCTATATATATATATTCTATACTCTTTGTAAAATCTTAAAATGCGCAAAATTTAAAGCAGTTTTTTTTTTCCAGAGTTGGTTCAGAGTCACAGTTGGTTTTTGTTGATGCCTGCGGCTTGAAGAGTCGTCGAGTGAGTAGTGAGCGCTTGGTTAACAGAGTCACAGCTCACACTCTTTTCGCATTGAAGGGATTCTTCAGTGGCGGGAAGGGTAAAATATGATTTTAGCGCGGTTTGACACAGACCTTTCTTGTAAGGCGCAAATGCTTTCCTGAACCAATCGAATGGAAGAAAAGAGGCGGGAGAAGGATTGTCGCGGGCAGGATGAATGATGGCGCGAAGACATGGGAGGGGAAGACAGGATGTGTGAGAGGTATTCGTCTGAGTCCTGCCGTTGACACCCCCACCGATCCTGGAGGTGACAATGGTTCGGAAATCGCCCCGGGAGCTGGAATTGATTCGTACACTGGCCTCGCATCGATAGGGAATTCCCCACAAAAGAAAACAACAATTCTCTTATGTTTGAATCGAATCGCTCTGCTGCGGCTTGGGAAAAACATAATTGAGACAGCAATTCCGAAAGTGTATATATGAACTGACTGAAAGTTTGAAAGCTTTCAAAATAGAAGATGGATAATTGACATATTTGCCAAAAATAAATAAGTAATATGTAAAACACTTTATTTAAATAATATAAATTCGTCCACAATTCCCCTCAGCTATTTTACTCCTAAGCTTGTAATTGATTCCTTTTTAACCAGTCATACAATGATGTTCAATATTATTATTTTAATAATACTGTTCCTCAGCTATGAAAGTTTTGCTGACTAGACAAAAAATAAAAGCCTTTGAATCATTCAATAATTATTAAAATTTTGTCTTCAATCAAGTTTCTGAAATAATGCTAGGAAATAAAATTATAATAAACATATAAAGGTCTCTAGACACAAAAATACCCTAACAAGCCAAATGAAAAACTATGATAATTCAGTGCTTCTAAAACATAAATGATATATGTCTTAACACAAATGTAATATGCTGTTACAGCTTTATTTTCATAAGAGTTATTAAATATTTAAGAGAATTTGTTGGGAATTTGATAGCCCCAGATCACTCTAGATTATTTATTTTGATTTTTTAGAAAATAGTGCTTAATATAGTAGATTTGATTTTTAGTTCTCGCTTAAAAAATCATTAATAGCAGAATAAGGATTATAATATTGATAAAGACTGAGAAAACAGGTAATGAGAGGTAGTCAAACGGGAAGGGGCTAATTGAAGTAGTCACCTGCTTCCTCATGATTCATCCCCCCGCTCCTGGATCCATCTAGACCTGGCTAGATTCATAAAGTTATAAAAGCGGCTGGCCAGCGGACCCCGTATCAGTTTCCGACTCCGTGTCAGATCGCGTGTCTCAGAGCGTCAGGTTGCAGTGCCGGTGACAGTGAAATGTTAAGTGACAGGAATTAAGTAAGCGCAAACATTAATAAATTTGAGGTCTATTTGTAAAAGAGCCTATTAAATTTAATTGCACATATCTGTTAATTAGCTAACTAGTAATATATTTTTTCTTTTTATTTATTTCTTATTTTAAGGACAATATATTTAAACTTATTTATATTAACTTATTTCTTGTAATAAATTATCTTCAACTTATATCCCTATTTAATTATTATTGACCCGTAGCCCATAACAATATGCTCCTGGGTATGGTATATATATATATGTGAATATAGTCAGATAAACATGAAAGCCATCATTGACTTTTTCTTCTACGGCTATAACTTCATGTCTTTAAGTTGAACAATTCTTAACTATACTGACAGGTCGACAATAATATTTCTAAATAACTGAAAACCATTCACTTTTTCATGAACAATAATACTTAAACTTTATCCCATGTAATTACAATTCTGTCATGTGGAAGCGAACGGGTGAAGTTTCTGTAAAAATTATAATGACAATAAATGGAAATTAATTCTAAGAGCCCAAGGACCACAGAAGAAGAAAACCAGACTACGAAGCTATCTTTGTTTATTCATAAAAAGGCAATGGCTGATGGTACACTCTTGAGATCAAATACCATAAAGAAGAATGCAGATTCTGCCAAAACAATCTTCATGTTCATGTTCATGTATGCTAATCTAATGCTAGTAACTAGACGAACAAATTTAATAGTTTTGTAAGTATTTCATAACCTGGTTAGTCAATCAAAGATATTAAAATAATAAAAAAACTGTTAGCCGCAGACGCACCAGTGCTAACCTAGGCGTTGTTTACAAAAAAAAAAAAAAAAAAGAAAGGCTTGTATGTCGAAGGTATATTTCAAATTCTAAGATGATTTTAGTTGGGGTTAGCCAAACATGTTTTTCATGAAGCACACACATTTGACTTCGACAGCTTAACCATTCTTTCCACTGAACCCTACCAACACAAACGTCTTTTGTCTGAAACCGTTCACATCAACTTACAACACTATCCAGTTAACGACAGAACNGGAGGATGGAGGATCACTATGGAGGATGGAGGATCACTATGGAGGATTCCATATAAAATATATATAGTCACCCTTATTATTATGGTCAATTATCATTTAAGATAATCGAAATAAATTAAATAATTTAAAATGAAAGTTAGAAATAAAAGGAAATAGATTTTTATAATACTGAACTGTAAAGGTCAGTTAATTCAGTAATGATGGTATTTGTTAATTGATGAAAGGATTTCAAATATGTATTTGATCTAATTTGAGAATTATATAAATGTTTTATCTCTAGTATAAGTCTCTAAGATTTCTGAGATAGGATTCCGTTCCATGTCACTTAATTTGTGAAGACATTATCAGGCTTCATGGATGATCTGTGTAAGCGTTCTGTGCGAGTGGAATGGGGGCAATGACCACTCTCTCCCAGGCGAGTGGGCCTCTCTTGATGGACAACCGGAATCCGCGGAAGGCCCACACATCCTGCAGATGAGTTATACGACGGCATCGATCAGCTGCGGACGGGACGCGGACGGCAGTGTGACGGACAGGCGGATGTCGGGTGCGGATTCACGGGTCGGCAGCCCTGGGGGGACAATGCCGTCTCCAAGGGGATGCGATGAAGGGAAAGGAGGAGATTAAATCTTAGTGGAATCCTCGCAGCGCCAAGGGAGGAGAGACATTTGATTATTCCGCTCCGGAGGACGGAGGCCGCAATTCTTTCGCCCTTCGCACTCCCCTCCCGACGGAAGGGCTGGCTGAGGGGTGCTCACAATAGTCACAATACTAGGGGGCTAGATTCCCAAGAAACAAGAAATTTTTGTATTTTCAACTGACAAAATTTCCAATAACTAGTAATTATCAACATAAAGTCCCCGTTATCTATATTCCAGCATAAACACAGCTCCCACATCCTGTCCATAGTATTCAGCCCTAAACATGACCTGAGTGCAATTGTTAGTTACACATAAAAATATAAATCCTTTCTTAGATGATTTTAGTTGGGGTTCGGTCAAGTTAGATCCAAAAAACACAAATTTAAAAAAATGTATTTTTTAATAAAGGATTATCTGCCAAAGTTTCGATTTATATTGAAAGCCATCTTCAGGGCTATCATGAAGATGGCTTACAATGTAAACCGAAATGTTGGCAGATAATCCTTTATTAAAAAATACTTTTTTTGAAATTTGTGTTTTTTGGATCTACCTTGACCAAACCCCAACTAAAATCATCTAAGAATAATATCTGCGCTCAACAAACTCTCCTTTTGAAAATTAAAATATAAAGAAAAAAATACACGAAGATAAACATTACCCTCCAAAACAAACTAGAAGATTTTGGATGACTATTAAGACAGCAAATTTGAATATTATAAATGTCAATCTCAAGATGAGTCAGTAAAAGTAAAAAAAAAAAACATCTCGAAACATCGAATAAATTAAGAAAACTAAAAAAATTAGAAGAAATAAAGCTCAAATATCAGAATAACCATAAATCAGATTTGTCTTTTCCAATTCCAACTAATCGAATAAGAGCTAAAGCATTGTTCTTCTGCAATAAATACAGACTATTTTTTCCAATGAGACTCAAATTGAATTTCACATAAAACTATATGTCCTAAAAAAAAAAAAAATACATTTTCATCAGTTCCACGTCCTTGAAGGAGTCAAACTGCTTTAACGGAGCCTACACCTACATACCTACATGGATGACTTCAAGTAAAAGAGAGTAAGCAATAAAATTAAGTAAGATAAATATATTTTATTGTATGTTATATATTAATAATTATATGCTATCATTCGGAAGAGAGAGATTAGAGAGAAGGTCACTGAGGTTATCGATAAGGCCTTGGCAGGTCGGACTATGACCGCCTAACACACAGAATGGAGGTGAATCGCTCAATTATCAGACATAAATTCCTAAACATCTTACTGGGAGATTTATTTGGTAATCTATGCTAGTTAAAATAAATATTTAACTATAAACTATTAAAAGTAAAAAGTTTATAGTACAACACAAAAAAGTAAAAATAATCTAGTACGTAACATCACATGTAACAGTCTTTCTGTAGGTATTTTGTTTTCCAAAGTATTCGGTTTATTTTTAATAGAATAGTTATTTCCTACCCACAAAGGAGTTAAATAAAAAAAATAAAATTACTAGAAGTTAAATTCTGTTTTGGCAGTAAAACCATGCTTAATTTCCATAAATGAAATTTGAAAACAAAATTGTTAAAAAAGGGAATGGGTATTGCGACAGACACCTGTGGACTTAATTTAAGGTTTGTTTACTTTATTTGAGCCATACATTAATAATATTAATGTTAATTAATTTGATTTACCGCTATATTGTGACAGGAAATCCAATATAAAATAATTGTTACTAACAGGCATGGTCATATTTGTATTGGTATCCAGCTTTTGGATTTAATATGGTGTCTGCCAAAATAAATGAAATAAAAATTTTGTTCTCAAAAATAATGAAATACTAAATAGATTTATCGGCAGTTATTTATTTTTTAAAGGGTTTCTCTTTTTAAAGAGACTCGGAAACAAATGAAATTAGGGATGTACAATATTGAATACATAAATATTTCCCAATATAATTCTTCCATTAGACCAGGCAATAATACATTTTGTACGGGAAAAAGTGGTCTCTCTTTGTTGTGTTCTGTTTTGGGAAGTGTGAAAGGGAATTAATTTCAACACGCCCTCCTTTGTTGGAGGACCCTTGTTAGCAATAGATTGAACAATCTGATTATTCCCTGCCTTGGCAACATTCAACCACTTTTACCTTAATGCCAAATCAAAAAAATCAAATTTTCATGGTTTTTAAACAAATGTTTGGGCTTCAGTATTCAATAAGTGTACAACTCATGTGATTTTATTTATAAAGCAATAAATAAATACTTTATTTTTCTTGTGAGAAAAATGGAGAACTTTTAAAGACTATTTAAACGATTCTATGACTGAAACATCTTTCATTTTTAAAGGTTGTGAACAAATTTGTGGAAAACTAGTTAATTTTTGTGAAAGGAAAATTGTTGCTGTTTCATAACTGTTTTTAAAAAAATATCAAGAAAAAAAATAATACGTTGAAATTAATAATTTCTGAGTTTTCATAAAACCAATATTCATGTTTTAGGTCCGATCTGTTGGTAAGTACTATTGTAAAACAGCACAATAGATCAAGTTGAACAAATAATACATACATAAATTTAAATCAAATGAAGCTCAACTATACACTAGTATGATAACATGACAAAACAACAATTTTTTTCTGATGACACAGGGCTAGTATTTAAAAAAAACAGGAATACGCGATGAACGATAACACGTCTTCAAGAACGACAGAAGCGGCGATCAGAGTAGGTGAAGGGTAGATAAGAAAGTTATTTTCTTTTTTCTAATATTTCAAAATTTGCGATTCTAAAACTTCTTATACTATTTACTTATTGTTCCTTATTTTAAAAATATAGCTTGTTATTTATGGTATGATATTGCACATAAATAAAATGAATTTTTTGTCATTAAGAAAAATTGTATTAAAATTTCTTCTAAAGAGGTGATTAACTATAAAGGTTTCAAAATAGCCACAACAATTTTGAGGATGTAATAAAATCACACTAGTTAATAATTTTTTATAATAAACACTATAAAGAAATTAAAATGCCTTTAGAAATATCTTTATTTATTTAAAACTAGGTTTCCACGACATTAATGAATACAAAAAAATTATGTTTAGCAAAAAAAAAAAATTATTTAATACAATTGTATCCAAACAAAACTAGTCCCAAATTATCTAGTTAGATATTCTGAAGAGTCTCTGCACGGTTTTTGTGGGGATGAAAGCTAAATTCGAATAGCGGTTGACGGATGGTGCCTACAGACACAAACCTCTCTCGAGTATGTTGTCCAAACAGGACGCCGGCGAAGTATTAATGGGGACCTCTTAATCACCTAGCAGATACGGCACCAGCTGATGGAACTTCCGAGAGGCTGAAATATGGACGGTCCTAAGTGAAGAATGGCATCAGTTTGCCGGTAGATGTTCCAATGTCCCCTTTGAGGATTTTATAGTTTTGAAAATATATTAGGTGACAAGAGTATTAATTTATTTATTGTTTTTATGTTACAACCATTTTACCGAAAGATGTAATATATATCTATATGGTGTGTCGGCTGAGAACACTGTGAGTATGAGGAACTTATATAGTCACTTTATGAAATTGTAGCCAGAATTACAATTTCACACTTTAGAATTGAAAAAAAAAAAAAAAAAAATCAAACGTACGCTAAATATAGATTTTTTTTTCTCGACTGGCTTAAAAAAAAAAAAAAAAAAATCAAACGTACGCTAAATATAGATTTTTTTTTCTCGACTGGCTTTGTAGGCACGGTGGTTTTAACTGTCTCATGTGGTACTTATGTGCATTTGTCAAGACTTCCGGATATATATATATGATTAATGAGTTATCGACTAGGTTTTTAGATAAAATTAGTTGGTTATTGAGTATTTTGGTCAAATAATTTAGAACATTTATGTATTCTAGATCAATATATTGAGAATATTCATTTCCTCTTTATCAGTGCTGCAAAGCAAATACACACACAATAAATTTACAATTTTCAATTATTATTATTTATAAAGTCAGTGAAACTATTTTGTAACATGTACTGATTGTCATACATAGGTAATTACACATTTTTTATTTATTTAGTGTAATTACTTTTAAATTTCAGTTCACTTACCAAGACTAACTGAAAATTTAAAATAACAACGATAAATCAATACAACAATGTGTGTAAGTTATAAGTGATAGTTAGTATAAATTACAATATGGTTTTAATATATTATAGTTATATTATGGTTTTAATACAATTCAAAAATGTTAATTGTTAGTATGTATTTTCTGACTAATTTATTTCTACACCATAAATATTTGAACAAACTCCTCATATATATATTCTATACTCTTTGTAAAATCTTAAAATGCGCAAAATTTAAAGCAGTTTTTTTTTTCCAGAGTTGGTTCAGAGTCACAGTTGGTTTTTGTTGATGCCTGCGGCTTGAAGAGTCGTCGAGTGAGTAGTGAGCGCTTGGTTAACAGAGTCACAGCTCACACTCTTTTCGCATTGAAGGGATTCTTCAGTGGCGGGAAGGGTAAAATATGATTTTAGCGCGGTTTGACACAGACCTTTCTTGTAAGGCGCAAATGCTTTCCTGAACCAATCGAATGGAAGAAAAGAGGCGGGAGAAGGATTGTCGCGGGCAGGATGAATGATGGCGCGAAGACATGGGAGGGGAAGACAGGATGTGTGAGAGGTATTCGTCTGAGTCCTGCCGTTGACACCCCCACCGATCCTGGAGGTGACAATGGTTCGGAAATCGCCCCGGGAGCTGGAATTGATTCGTACACTGGCCTCGCATCGATAGGGAATTCCCCACAAAAGAAAACAACAATTCTCTTATGTTTGAATCGAATCGCTCTGCTGCGGCTTGGGAAAAACATAATTGAGACAGCAATTCCGAAAGTGTATATATGAACTGACTGAAAGTTTGAAAGCTTTCAAAATAGAAGATGGATAATTGACATATTTGCCAAAAATAAATAAGTAATATGTAAAACACTTTATTTAAATAATATAAATTCGTCCACAATTCCCCTCAGCTATTTTACTCCTAAGCTTGTAATTGATTCCTTTTTAACCAGTCATACAATGATGTTCAATATTATTATTTTAATAATACTGTTCCTCAGCTATGAAAGTTTTGCTGACTAGACAAAAAATAAAAGCCTTTGAATCATTCAATAATTATTAAAATTTTGTCTTCAATCAAGTTTCTGAAATAATGCTAGGAAATAAAATTATAATAAACATATAAAGGTCTCTAGACACAAAAATACCCTAACAAGCCAAATGAAAAACTATGATAATTCAGTGCTTCTAAAACATAAATGATATATGTCTTAACACAAATGTAATATGCTGTTACAGCTTTATTTTCATAAGAGTTATTAAATATTTAAGAGAATTTGTTGGGAATTTGATAGCCCCAGATCACTCTAGATTATTTATTTTGATTTTTTAGAAAATAGTGCTTAATATAGTAGATTTGATTTTTAGTTCTCGCTTAAAAAATCATTAATAGCAGAATAAGGATTATAATATTGATAAAGACTGAGAAAACAGGTAATGAGAGGTAGTCAAACGGGAAGGGGCTAATTGAAGTAGTCACCTGCTTCCTCATGATTCATCCCCCCGCTCCTGGATCCATCTAGACCTGGCTAGATTCATAAAGTTATAAAAGCGGCTGGCCAGCGGACCCCGTATCAGTTTCCGACTCCGTGTCAGATCGCGTGTCTCAGAGCGTCAGGTTGCAGTGCCGGTGACAGTGAAATGTTAAGTGACAGGAATTAAGTAAGCGCAAACATTAATAAATTTGAGGTCTATTTGTAAAAGAGCCTATTAAATTTAATTGCACATATCTGTTAATTAGCTAACTAGTAATATATTTTTTCTTTTTATTTATTTCTTATTTTAAGGACAATATATTTAAACTTATTTATATTAACTTATTTCTTGTAATAAATTATCTTCAACTTATATCCCTATTTAATTATTATTGACCCGTAGCCCATAACAATATGCTCCTGGGTATGGTATATATATATATGTGAATATAGTCAGATAAACATGAAAGCCATCATTGACTTTTTCTTCTACGGCTATAACTTCATGTCTTTAAGTTGAACAATTCTTAACTATACTGACAGGTCGACAATAATATTTCTAAATAACTGAAAACCATTCACTTTTTCATGAACAATAATACTTAAACTTTATCCCATGTAATTACAATTCTGTCATGTGGAAGCGAACGGGTGAAGTTTCTGTAAAAATTATAATGACAATAAATGGAAATTAATTCTAAGAGCCCAAGGACCACAGAAGAAGAAAACCAGACTACGAAGCTATCTTTGTTTATTCATAAAAAGGCAATGGCTGATGGTACACTCTTGAGATCAAATACCATAAAGAAGAATGCAGATTCTGCCAAAACAATCTTCATGTTCATGTTCATGTATGCTAATCTAATGCTAGTAACTAGACGAACAAATTTAATAGTTTTGTAAGTATTTCATAACCTGGTTAGTCAATCAAAGATATTAAAATAATAAAAAAACTGTTAGCCGCAGACGCACCAGTGCTAACCTAGGCGTTGTTTACAAAAAAAAAAAAAAAAAAGAAAGGCTTGTATGTCGAAGGTATATTTCAAATTCTAAGATGATTTTAGTTGGGGTTAGCCAAACATGTTTTTCATGAAGCACACACATTTGACTTCGACAGCTTAACCATTCTTTCCACTGAACCCTACCAACACAAACGTCTTTTGTCTGAAACCGTTCACATCAACTTACAACACTATCCAGTTAACGACAGAACAGACATAGAACAAATTTCCTCAACTTATTCTAACANATACAGATATATATATATATAGATAGATAGATAGATAGATAGAGAGAGAGAGATAGATAGAGAGAGAGAGAGAGAGAGAGAGAGAGATTATGAAAGTTCTTAAGACTTTTGAAAAGCCTAATTGAAATACAATACTGGGATGTTTTGGTACTGAAGAAATACTGCATCTAAATAAATTAAAACATTCACGTTATTAATAAGCTACACCAAGCTGATTAATTTACTAATAAATATGTCATATTGATTATTGGAATAATCTTGTAATAATGATCAAATGACGTTAGTGATAATTGGTAATGGTCATTCATTGAGTTAAAAGTGTAAAGAATAAGCTGATGAATATGAACTTAACTGGAAGATAGAATGAAGTACAACTGGCAATAATTTACAGCAGAGAAATATTTTTTTCTTCAGAAGAGAATTCATAACCACTAGGTTAATAATATCCGATTCTTCTACAAAATTCACTTTCCTTATTTAGTAATTGAAGTTAGAGAAAAATCAAAATAGAATAGTTTTTCTTTTGCAGCAATATTTTTTCAAAATCACAAGAAATTTATCCTCCGTATGGGTAACGAGTAGAATTTAAGTAATATATATATGTATTTTGTTTGATATTGGAAATTATGGCGGCAGCAAAACCAAGAAGAGAGGATATTGGAACGAGAGATAAAATTGTTCGAGAGTGTAGGTAAAATAAAATTTCTATTATCTTAGGGGAGGTCTCCGCCCCCCCCCCTCCAAGTTATATTTGATCTCTTGCGGGCCGGTGTCACGTGCAGCCCACCATTGTCGGGGATCATCCCGTATCGAACGAAGCACACATAAGTCCAGGGCGCATTTAAATATACAGACCGGATCGGCGGGGAGTCTCGAATACAGATGTCACATATCGCCGGCGTGTGGGCTCATCCTCATAAAGTCACCGCCCTGAGGAGGTCTCCATGGGGAATGAAACACACAAAAGGAATAGGAACTCTCAACGTTCCAACTGCCCCATTCCGCTTTATGACGAAATAACTTAAAGGAATATATATATATATATATATATATATATATATATATATATATATATATATATATATATATATATATATATATATATATATATATATATATATATATATATATATATATATATATATATATATATATATATATATATATATATATATATATATATATATATATATATATATATATATATATATATATATATATATATATATATATATATATATATATATATATATATATATATATATATATATATATATATATATATATATATATATATATATATATATATATATATATATATATATATATATATATATATATATATATATATATATATATATATATATATATATATATATATATATATATATATATATATATATATATATATATATATATATATATATATATATATATATATATATATATATATATATATATATATATATATATATATATATATATATATATA
>KZ808094.1:168111-178907 GCA_000696205.2 Oncopeltus fasciatus | reverse complement strand
AACTTATTGCAATAATGAATTTGACTACAGTATCAAATAATTTCTTTTCTTTTCACTTTAAAATAAGAAAGTCATAAGTGGACATGTCCACACCCACTGCTTTTAATGCGATGGATTTAGCGTTCAGTTTTAAAATATTCTATACTTATTATATAATAATAAAAGTAAACGTATAGGGAACTTATGATGAAATAAGTGTCGTATTTTTATCTTTATACATGTCTTACATAAATGTGCTCTTTATTTCGATTGACTTGGCAATATAATTCAAATAAATTGTAAGACCTACAAGTTGCATAGGTACTTTAAGTAATGACGATATTTATCGATGTAAGCGTTGAAATATGTCGAATGAGATAACATTATAGAGTTCTTTCACATATCTTTAGTACTGCACGCAATGATTTCTATCACACTTTTATACAGAAATGTACACGTCGTTTAAAAAAATAAATAAATGTAATCCATTCTAGCGCTGTTTTCGATCTCTTGCCTTGACATTTCACCTACAGCCATTTTATATTTCTTTGGAATTTACTGAACGTTGATATATGACCATTGCATTGAAAGGGAATTGCGACACTGAACGCAAATATAAGTCAGAGCTAACTTTCCCGCGCAAAAAAAAAAAAAGTAAAAAGTATCTTTTCAGTCAAATAATAAATCAGGAACGTTCTTACTTTGAAAAGTTTCTTTTCGTTTAAAAACTTCAGGTTAGGACAGCAGGGGCAACTTACAGGCATAATATTCTCTAGAATCTTTGTGAGAGTTATTAAAGCTATTTATTAAATAAATAATAAATCTTCATAATATTTATGTACAAAAATTTCTAATTTGTTCTTGGGATCTGAAGAAATAAAACTGATTTGTAAATAAAAAAAAGTTTCCTACAAGAAATGATAGGGAATAGAATAAAAAAATCTTACCACCTCAGGGTGTAGTATCTCACAGTATCCCACAGTAGTTTAATCCCACGTTAAAGTATTTAACGTGGGATTAAATACCACAACTATTATCAGTATTTAAAAAAAGTTTCCTATTCGGTCTTGGAATTTGAAGAAATAAAATTGATTTGTATTTTTTCCAACGTTTTGGCCTAAATTTCACAACGCCTTCATCAGGACAAACGGAGTTATTACATTACTCCTGCTCTGCAGTAACTATACCATCTTGAATGAGATCTTGAATGCTATAGTTACTGTTGAGTAGGAGTCTCTCTATCTCTCTCCCCATCAACCCATTTGCTCTGATGAAGACCTGTAATTTAGGACGTACTGTAATCGAATATAAAAAAAAAAAATGTTAAACAATTAATGAGAGGGAATAGAATAAAAAAATCTATCTGTCCCATGAATTTAATGAGATATCTAGCGCGTCCTGGTAGCATAACTGGTAAATGCACCGGCCCGGATAGCAGGAGATCCCGGTTCGATTCCTGGCTGGGGCAGATAGATTTTTTTATTCTATTCCCTCTCATTAATTGTTTAAAATTTACGTGGGATAAAAAACCACAACCAAATAAAATATTTATAAAGAAAAATTAAAAAATGTAAATGTCGAGAGTCGACAAATATTTTGACAATGTCAGCTCCTTCGAGTACAAGACGAAGTTCTCGCCTTTCTCGTGGATTAGGCTCTCGCTAGTGTAGAGGGAATTTAATGAGATATCTATCGCGTACTGGTAGCATAACTGGTAAATGCACCGGCCCGGATAGCAGGAGATCCAGGTTCTATTCCTGGCTGGGACAGATAGAATTTTTGTTCTATTCCCTTTTATTAATTGTTTAAAATTTACGTGGGATAAAAAACCACAACCAAATAAAATATTTACAAATAAGTTATATTTATTCAGCTCTCCAGAACGAATTCCAGACAAACCTCTCCTCATTGACCTCGAAGATCAATTAGTTGCCTCCAAAATGTAAATTTCTCGTTGATGGCGGTATTAGTACCTCCAGTGCAACTGGTTGGTTCTCAGTGGGGCATAAGGAAGCGGGCATAAGGAGCTTATGTGTGGAAGAGGAGCTTTGAAGTGATATGACTAAGCAGATAGGAGACAGCGATGCCACTGGAAATCGATAGGCCTTTTAAATCAGGTGGAACCCTCCCTCTGAGAGAGCTAAATTATTGACGGGCATCAATCCCCACTTCAGCGGTCCAGGCTAATTTATAGTTGATGAGAATGAAGTGTTTGCCTCGGGCCTGGGGGGTGGCCGGGATTACAGGGAACCCCTCTCACCGGGGCCTAACTCGCCTGTTAGGAACTTCACCTGGAACCACTCTCTTCGCCTCCGAAGTAGGGTAAGCTCCACTCGGAAGGGTCGCCAGCCTATTAGAATATTCAGGGTGACAGTGCGTTTGCTCTTACCATCCCCAATAGGGACATTAAACTGGAATAAGGGAAACTCTTTTAGTTTCAGTGCTAAGTCTGTCTTACTGGTCCTGCAAGACTTGAGGAAATTGCTGGTGACTCGCGTGAAATGATGCAAAGTCCATCAGTTGAGAGCTGCGTAAGCCAAACCTTTTCCGTTTTTGGTTAATCATGGACATAACTAAAAGATCTTTTAAAAAAACGTGGAAAAGATAAGAAGCTTCTAGGCCAAACGAGAAAAGAGAGGGCGTACAAATACACAATCCATCTATTCATTCTTATATATCTTCTTCATTATTTACTTTAGTTTTAAAGAGTATAGAACAAATTCTATAATATATATTAACCAATACTTCTTCCGGGTTCAACCGTGTCTTGGAGTTTTTAGGTGCCAAGCTTTCGGCCTCTTCAGGGCTGAATGGAGAATAAGGAATTCTATAATATACTTCTTGATGGAAGGCATAATATATTTTAAGCCCCTGAATAGGGTTCTAAGAAAGAGAAACTAGTCGGACAATAAATACCATAATTGTTGTACAGATGTATAGTCAATTATTTTTGATTTTTCGCATCCCATCACGAAGTTAAAAACAAAAGTTCATATTTTGAATAATACTATATTATTGTTATATACTATATAAACTAACATGATGGTTTCTTTATGAAATTAGTTTTTTTTAAAGAGAAGGAGGCTTGTCAGTCCCCAAGATTCAGTCTTATGTAACTTTTTTAATATACTTTCTTCCTCAAAGTTTTCGGAAACATTACTCTTAAAAACTACATTATACACCTAATATAATAATATAATTTAAGTCCTCTAGTTGTAACAATAACGAAGGTTTTTCTAATAAAGGGAATTTTCTTGATAACTTTAAAAAATAATTAAGAGCCAAATTGCATTGGTGTCTTAGATGTGTGAGAAGTAAAAAAAAAAAAAAAAAAGATGTTAAGGTTTTGGAATACTGGGTGATATACTATTGAATTTTACAGTGATAACAAAGCTTAAAGAATGCAAATTTTTTTTACTTCACAAGAACTACAAAATATAATAGAGCAGATGATTAATTTATTAATTTTGTGCAATTGATTTATTAGAAATAAATGGCAATATTATCTATCAATAACAAGGTTATTGTGATCCGAAATCTGAAATATTCTAGCTGGTCCAGCGCCAGAGAGAGAGAGAGAGTGTGCGAGGGGAATGTGAAAAGCCAGGCACCGGGAGTAGGCAAACAAGCAATACTCGAAAGCGTTCATTGAAAATCTCCCACTTCCAACAGCCCTGACCTTATCACAGACATTAACTAATTAAATATGATGGTGCCATAAAAGTCATTCATAATTAAAGCTGAAGAACATTTTCTCCCATACTATTAGGGTAATTTTCTTTTAAATCATATCTCGTACCGGAGCATAGATTATGCTAATCGGGTGACTACTATCTTCAGATTTACATAACCGCATAGAAACCGATAAATAAAATTCGCAGGATATTTTTATTATTTATGCTCATTAAAATAAGTAAGTTTTAATAGGCATAAATTTATAATTAATGTTTGTTATTTGCTTAAGTAGGAGAGGTAATATTTCTCAACTTAATAAAATATTAAAAATATAATATCCAATTCAATTTATTTAATTTATTGATCAATAAAACATTTATTCAATACACGATTAAAGACATTATATTAAGTCAAGACATCAGATAACTTCACAGGTAAAATAACTTAACATACACTCGTACAGAAAATCGAACAATAAAAATGTAATGTTTATTCCTAAAATAATATATTTTTATATTATATTTTTATTGTACAGACATTAATTTTTTTAATATATTACTTAAGCTCAATTCTTCATAAGTAAAATAAAGAAAAACCTACAGCTGGATTTTGATCCAAAACGTTTCATTGTAGACCCTTAAATTAACTTGAATTGGTAAACAAAATAATTATTTAAAAAAATGTCCAACACCTTATGTTAGTTTTAAACAAATACAGCTACGCTAATAATCAATAAGTTGCAGTTTTTAAATTATTATTTCAACGACACGTTGTTAATCCTTCCAAGTCTGATGGTATCTTCGAGTTTGCATTTACCCACATTTAAGGCACGTTTATGTGTGTGCACGCGCGTTTGTTTGCTCGTGTGTATTTTAATTTGACAGAATTTCTTACATTTTTAAATTATTAAATTAATTGTATACAAATTATTTTCTTGTTATTTAATTTTAATTTAAAAAATTATTTATACGTATAATACCCATGCATGATTTATATTACATTTTAATTTTACAGTTGAATGATCAATGGAGAACACTAAAAATAAAAGATAAATTATTGTTAAATTAATGAGTGATATTATGGTTATATGAAAAATTTGACGTGCTCCTTCTCATTCCATTTTCAAATCCCTCCTATTTCAGCATCCAAACTGAATATTCCTAACTGTGATTTTTGCTTATTAATCATTGAATGAATTTTATGCGCTTGTGGTATGTATGTAAAATAATGGAATTACTGTGAGTAAAGTGTGATTTGGTGTTTTTTTAAAATAGTACTTCACATTGTATTTCTTTTTTCCTAAACCTGTTATAAGATCACTGTTATTTGTTTTTTTAACTTCTTTCTTTATTTTTACTTTCTCCTTCCCCAGTCATATTGTTGTAGATTATTAACTCATCAGCCCTGAGGAAATGTTATTTTTGTTTAAACATTTATTTAATTTTCACCACTTCTTTACCAATAAATTAAATAAAATAAAATAATTTTCATCTTTTAAATTTATATTAGTGTTTATTTTTTGAGCCAGAAAAAGTCATTTGTAAAATTACCTCACTGTTATTCGAGTGGACTCTGTTAGTCCCAAAATAAAGTTTTTTTTTTTAAATATTATTTATTTGTGGTATTTAATCCCACGTAAATTTTACTAATTTTTAGTGCAAGGGAACAGAATGAAAAAACTAACTGTCCCAGCCAGGTGCAAGTCCTGGCTGGGACAGTTAGATATTTTATTCTGCCCCCTTGCACTAAAAATTAGTAAAATTTACGTGGAATTAAATACCATAAAAAAAAATAATATTTAGAATATCATGATATGTTTTTCTCAGGATTTTAGGCTAACGTTTAACCTTCAGCGAAAGAACTATTTTATTTGACTGAGATACAAAAGTGGCTTTCAAGAGAAGATAGTTCGGTAATGTCTCTACGGCAGAGACAAGGTCACATTCTTCTGACGTATGACCGATGTCGCATCATCTGATTACGATTAAGACCCACGTTGAGGAGAATCGGAGTGAGTGCATAAGAGCTCTGCCTACTTAGCTGAGACACGACTTTGCTTCTTTTTTTTTTTTCTTCTTCTTATATATAATTAAGATACACAGCACATCAGACACATAATTATTATTTATTCTGATTCCTTAGATTGTCGTACCCATGAGGTAGTCTGATGTATATTGTGAAATATTGCAAATATATTCTTTATTCTTCATTTGAAAAGTAAAAAAAAGAATTGTTTAATGTCAAGATAAACTTTCTATCTAGAGAATAGTTCTTTACTAAGCTGGGTTTGGTATCTATGGGATCCTCATCAGACCGCAGTATGGTTAGCTTGAGGGCTTTAGGGGTGAAGCCAATGAGGTATAAGCGAAAGGTTTCTTCATACTTCGCAAGGACCTCATGAAGATTCTTCAAGAGAAGTCGATTCCTGTTAGCGTCCCCTTTCTTCTTCATTTTCTTTCACTTTTTTTTTTTTTTTCCTTTCATTTATTCCTTTTTTTTCCCCCTACCGTTCAAAAGAGACCTTTTTTACTTAAGAAAAAGAGAGAAAAGAAAAAAAAAAAAAAAAAGGAGGCCGTAGGGAGGATTTAGTATAAGGAGAGTCTCGCAATTACCCTTCTTTGAAGACGACGCCAGAAGCTCGTCCTGATAGGCAAGGAGAGTCTTTGATAAGAAGCCGTCCCCACTTTTGGGCGAGAGGAGGTAATATCAACATTATTACAAAGATGTCTCATCTGATTATGTGGGACGTTGGGGGGGAGGGGGGGGCTCTTCAATCTCTGCGGCTCACGAGACTCCAAGATGAGAATAAATATGAGGAGTAAGGGATTACCTACTACCCGACTTTTCATGACTTACAAACTCCTTGTCTCTCCTTAATAATGTTTTTATTACAAAAAGAAGAAAAAAATTTGAGTTCTTTTTTTTTTTTTTTTTAAGGCTATCAACGGAATATACCTCTTCTTTGTATAGAACAGTGATACACAAGTGTCTAGTACAATAATAAAACCCTATAATAATAAGGATTATTATTTACTAATAATAGTAAATAATAATCTTAAAAAGGGCACTAACCGAACGTACCTTCTTGCAAAAAGGATTTGTAATCCTGTTCAAGTATAAAAAAAAAATTCATTTATGTTATATCAAAAGTTAACTATGTATTACACATTTGTAAGCCTATGTAATTAATTTAAATTTTAAAAGTCTTTTTACGATGTTAGTAGACTTAAGATGCCACATTAATTTTATAATTAAATTCATTTCTTCCAGATAAAAAAAAAAATTAATTTCATCCATAATATAAGTTTCTTATTACTTGCTTATTACTTATTATTTAATAAAAACAGTAACATATCTATAGAAATTTCAAACGTAGAATAGTCGTAAATATATTAAATATGTACATCATAAATTATTACAAAGATTTATTTGCATTATGCTCGTTTGTTATTAATATAATCGTATATGTAACTTGAATCCTACATTTTTCAATAGGAGCTATTGATTGTGCTCATTAATTCCAGAATTATATATATATACTATATGAATAGTATGAATATACGATATAGTACGATATCAATAGTATGAATTTATAAAGCTATGTAATAGAATTTAAAAATTTAAAAAAAACATACAGACATCAACTTATTGAAAAATAACTGAATAACATTAAAACAGTCATTTGCCATATCTACCTACCATGAAGACGAGAGAGGACGTCCTGTCCTTAAGTTCACATTTCCATGACTGAGGGGAAGTATAAATTTTCCAGATACACACCTTGGAATTTTTTTTTTTGAATCTACCTTGACCGAACCCCAACTAACATCATTTAATAATAATATCTACGGTCAAGAAAACTTTCTTTGTATTATATTATTGGTATTATATACATTTTTAATTTTGCAAAAATCTTTTAGATTGTTTTATACAAGAAAAGCAAGGGTACCCCTGCACGGATCAGCAAACTTGCCCGGAAAGCAGTAGAACCTGGTTCGAGTCCCGGCTGAGGTAATAAGATGTTTTTCTGACACCCTTGCATATTTACCATTTCATCTTCCGGGTTGGACCGAGTCAAATTGTTCTTATTTTGTATGGGAAATATCTGGAAGAAATGAATTTAATTATAAAATTAATGTGGCATCTTAAGTCTACTAACATCGTAAAAAGACTTTTAAAATTTAAATTAATTACTTAGGCTTACAAATGTGTAATACATAGTTAACTTTTGATATAACATAAATGAATTTTTTTTTATACTTGAACAGGATTACAAATCCTTTTTGCAAGAAGGTACGTTCGGTTAGTGCCCTTTTTAGGATTATTATTTACTATTATTAGTAAATAATAATCCTTATTATTATAGGGTTTTATTATTGTACTAGACATTAGTGTATCACTGTTCTATACAAAATAAGAACAATTTGACTCGGTCCAACCCGGAAGATGAAATTGTAAATACATCTGACGACCGACGAAGCCTACGTGAACACCCTTGCATATCTTGTATCAAATTGAACGTTGGATTAAAAACCACAACTAAAATCATTATTTAAAAATCTCTTAGCTAGTGTTTTAAAAATTTATGACAATCGTATATGCAGTTATCAAAAAGAAACATAAAACTAAAATATATAAAATGTTCATAAAAAATGATACTTTTTGAAATATGCGAGAAAAAAATTATTATGAAATGCATAAACATTTCCAAGAATGCTGAATTAAGCGACATTAAGCAGAATACCTGAAATGCGCTCAATATTTCTTCTTTTTTTTTCTGTATTCAGAAGACCTTTAGTCGCGGAATTCCTACTTTCAAGCCCAAGGCCACACAAAAGGTTTGACTTAGGTGCACAAGAATGTTTGGGCGCATTAAATTTATATAATTCGGGACAAGAAAGGAGACGCATTAATTGTGGCGAGCGGTTTGGCGAAGGCATGCGAGGGTGCTGGGGGGGGGGGAGGTTTCTGGAGGAGTCTAAATAGCAATAATTTTTGAGGGTTGGGGGATGCTCCCCCTTGGCTGCAGTGGGGTGCCGGAATGGGGCCGTCAAAGGCCACCATGGAAGAGAGAGATTTAAATGGAGGTCTTCCTTCACACTACCCTCTCCCATATTTCTCTCCTGCCATTCTTCGTCTTTTGAGGATTCGTTTGAATGCTTCTTCCCCAGCTGAGGCACTTTTAACTGCGTACTGCTTCCTTCAAATATCCATGGCAACAATGAAGAAGAATTAATGGTCTTATGACTTGCTCCATTGAATGAATGGTTCCTTCGAGACCTAGGTGCATTGATATTTGGGACTGTCACCAAGATTTTTATTCATAATGACTTTCAAGTGGATCAGGGATAACTATTTTCTCTTTTGTCTCGTCTATGAGGAATACAATCTAGAAAATTAATGAAGGGGCCCATAGATGATGGTTATAAGCCATATATTGTGGTTCTAAGAATTCACATATATTCATGAAACCGTGACATTAGTTCCCTACTCTTAAGATGAATTAACTCAAGCTTATCAAGCGTGAAATAGTGCGTGAATACTCTATTCGTTTATTGCACAATTGTGGAAAGAATCCCAATAATTATTGGCATTGTTGTACTTAAGATGGACTCCAGGAAATGAAAGCTTAAGTCTGTCCTGGGGAAGAAAGGCCTCACTCACATTTGGAAATGAAGAATGAGGACATCCTGATTATAATACCTTGTTTAGATGTATCCCTGCCAAATCCCAAAACATATTCATCGAGAAAACAATTATATACTTTAATAACAGCAAAACTCAGCTCAATAATATATCATCTCAATGTTTCTTTAGAATTAGCTTAGAATAATCTCTCGACTTGACAAACTAATTAGCCAAGGGATAATATGATGAGGGTATGTTCAAGGAAATACTGGGATTATGTGGGACAATTAATTTATATTTATTTAAATATACTATCATCAAATATATAAAAAGAAGAGATCTAAAAACTCAAAAAAAAAATATTATTAGAGAAAATAGTTATTAGAAATCTAATAACTCCCTCTTGAAATTTAAAGTTTTATAACGGATAAAAAACTGTTAAACTCTGCTCGGTGATGATATTTATTTATCTAATAAAGCTGAGCGCTTTGGAGACTCAATGTCTCATCACCAAGTATTTGTTTAGTTAGAGTGCAAAATAAGTAATTATAATTTTAAGAAAATGTTTTCACGTAAATTTCACATTAAATTTATTGTACGAAATATCAATTTTTATTTGGTTAAATACTTTTTTTAAAAAAGAATATTTCAAGCAAGATTTACATCAAGCTACTGTACATCTCCCATTGTGGACAAGGTTATCCTAGAAGAGGTTCCAAAGCCTTAATATATAAATTAAATCCTGCAAGGAAAAAACGATGCAAGTAAGAGCGAATAACATTTCTCTGCGCTGCGAAATGGCCAAGGATACTATTTTTTTTAATCCGGTGCGTCGGGAAGTTAGAGATCTTTCAAAATCCGCAAATAGAAAATTTAACAAATTTTAGGATTGACAGTATCTGTATACCTCAGGTAAGTGATAGTGAAGGGGGTTTTTCTTGTAGTGTGACACAGATTTCAAACTTATCCCACTTTCCAAGATAAAAAGATTCTTTTTCGTACTTTAACTATACCCAAAGGTGCAACTATATTTAATAATCGACTTTGTTATGTAACAAATAATAAGAAATAAAGCTTATCATTCACAATTCTTGCTATCGGTTTATTTATAGAAAACATTATTTAATTATAAATAAACAAATTAAACTTTATAAAATGAAAATTCTAGAGGGAAAGTCCAATGCAGAGAAGGGTGAGGTAAGTTTTCCCTAAGGGAATATACACAAACTTACTTTCCCCGACATTCTTATTAAATATTAAAATACCAATTATTAGAGGAAATTACTTTTTTAAGTTATATTTGTATTTTTTAAGCGAAAAACTTTGGCATAAAAAGAGTTTTTTTCATGATTTATAATAAATAAAGAAGTAACACGTTCAAAGAAATGCATATTAGGATTTAAGTTATTAAAAAACATAATTGAGAGACTTAATTAAGAAATCAACTTGAGATTTTGAGAGATAATAAACTACAAATTAATAATTTTATAAATATGGCTTGAAGAAGAGGAAAT
>KZ808094.1:153105-163626 GCA_000696205.2 Oncopeltus fasciatus | reverse complement strand
TTTTTTTTTTTTTTTTTTTTTTTTTTTTTTTTTTTTTTTTTTTTTTTTTTTTTTTTTGGTTTTTTTTTTTTTTTTTTTTTTATAGGCGTGGTAGCCTGATGACCATATTTACCAGTGAAATTTTTGGGCTGGTCCTTGTTTCTGTTTTAATTTTTTTTTTGTTTGTGAATCTATTTGTTTTCTTTTTTTTATATTATATATTAGTCATTAATAGTATGTTACTACTGAATGCTGTGATTATAAATGTACCAGCACCCACAAGGGCGTCCTTTCCAAGCCCAAAATCTAGAAGGCAGCGAAAACAGACTACTCTCTTTAAAAAATAAACATTTTTATCACATCAGGTTTGTATCGGGAGTGTAGACGTGCCTGCACCGTCCACTGTCCCTAAATACCCGGGTTCTACTCTGACCCTGCGAGTCCACCGGCGCCACCCCCAGCCAAGATTAGAAAGGAAAACCGACGCGGATCTTATAGGATTTGACCATGTCAAAGTAGGATTATCCATTTTTAAGCAATATTACTTTTGCTCTCCCAGAAATTGGTTATCGGAGGTTTTCTCAGGTACTAGGAGAGGAATGATGATATCTCAGTGAGGGATATGCGTACACTCTGAGTAGACAAATAGTACCTGAAGAAAGCGTTATGCGAAAACTCTATATGAGAAGAAAAATTCTTAGTTATTATTAGATGTTTTTTTTGTTAAGGTCAAGGTAGATTCCAAAAATACAAATTTAAAAAAAATGTATTTTTAGAAATTATCCTAGTGTCTCTGTCCCTTTCGGGTCATGAAAATGTGTATCTGGGGACTGGGCGTCCCCTCTTGTCGTCCTGATGGACCTGAAGATGGCTTACAATCTAAGCCGAAACGTTGGCAGATAATTTTTTTAAAATACATTCCTTTAAAATTTGTATTTTTTTTGGATCTATTTGGACCGACCCCCCCCCCCCAAAAAAAAGCATCTAATAATAATATCTACGGTCATAAAACTCTCCATTTGGATTCTTAGTTATTATTCATAGATACTTCTTCCGATCGTGTCGAAAAGGTGGTTTTTGCCGAGCTTCCGCACATCATGTGATGGCTTCTTCAGGGCTGAAAGTAGAATGACATTCCTACATGATGTGCGAAAGCTCGGCAAAAAGTAACTTTACGATATGGTCAAGAGAGAAAGAAGAACTGATGAGTTTATTTATTTAGATAAATTCAGGTAGCTAAATTCTACGAAAATTTATTTATTTACATGGAATTTAGCTAGTCACAGAATTCTTGAATGGTTTTTCTTTACTTTACATGCCTGGCGGCAACCAACATTATTCCCAATCCGAGCTGACTAATGTTATTTCCCGCCTGTACGCTTTCTATATCTAGATGGGCGATTTCCAAAGCTCCCTGAAGTTGAGGAAAGTGTGAGGCTGAATCGGGAATCGTCCGAGGCCCTTTGAGACAACCCTTCGATTCAATTAAGAAGAAGTGAGAGTTTGGTCAGATAGCCGACGTCGGAACAGCCCAATTAGGACACTTGGGGGGGCCGAGTTGCCCAAAGAGAGGAGCGGGAATTATCTACCTGTATCGCTCACAACTTCTGCAACAATAAATTGCCTGAAGAATATCACTTGAAACTTCCAACTTACATTTCCATTAAGGATGATCTCCTCGGTGTTTGGAAGAGTTTACTAAAGCCAATTATAGCATCCTGGGTATCTCTGAAGGTTTCTTGTAGTTTTGTTAAGGAGAGCCAATTAAAGTTGCTAGCGGAAGGGTAACATACAAGTTCCCAGGAAGGCTTGTCACTATTAAAATGGAGTTCTTTTAATATAACTGATAGACATGTCCGCAAATCAGCAAATTTTATTGCCAAGGATTCAGTTATAATTATTATTCCACTATATGTGGGGAATTTATATTATTACATATTTATTTGGGCATCAAAATGCATTTGAGACGTAAAGTTAGTGTGTCACCACTTAGGGCGATAGTTAGATTTTTTATTCTGTTCCTTTGCACTAAATATCAGTAAAATTTACGTGGAATTAAATACCACAAAAAATAATATTTATAAAATTAAAATTTAAAAACAAGTAAATAACGAGAGTCATTTAAACAGCTTGACAATGTCAGCTCTTCCGAGCATAAGACGATATAATCGTCGGCCTCGGAGGTTAGACTCTCGACACTAGTGCGGGGAATTTAATAACTTATCAGACTGGTCCCGGTAGCATAATTAGTAAATGTACCGAACCGGATAGCAGGAGATCCAGGTTCGAGTCCTGGCTGGGACAGTTAGATTTTTTATTCTGTTTCCTTGCACTAAAAATTGTTAAAATTTACGTGGGATTGAATACCACAAAAAATAATATTTATAAAACACTTATTTATTCACCTAACTTGTAAAAATAATGAAGTTGCTTTAATTACATGTCTTTCATAAATAATGTAAGCTCGGGAATGTGGCTATAATCTATCATTTTGAAGTAACAAAGGAAGGTCACCAATTCACGTCGTTTTTAGAGATTTGTATAACTTGATAATAATCCAAATTTTTGTCTTTATTTGTTTTGGATTTTCAAGCTTATAATCAAACTGTCCAAATGGAAAGGCAAGTTAGCTATTGAATACTTATTTGTTTTCAGCCAATGTTATTTTGCTGGGGTTCGGTCAAGATCCAAATTTAAAAAAATGTGTATAATGAAGGCGGGAGGGTACGTATTGTCATCATGAACAAATCTACATGACAGACACATGACATTTCTTTTCCGATCTCCAATGATACTGCCAGCGTATTTAAACGCATTTTCTACGATGAAGCTGAAGAGTTCATGTTGTGTTCAGCATATTCTTAATATATTTAAACTTGAACTTATTATTTGATTTTAGACAAGCCCAGGTTTTCATTAAACTGTTAAATGAAGAAGACTATCAACTTACTCAAGAATTTTTGGGAGCAATATGTTTATTTAAAGTAATTTAAAATCTATCTATGCTTTGGTCACTTTTAAAAATTATTTATACAAATAATTTATTTATAATCAAAATAAGTTACTTTTTAATTATTGAAATTTGTGCCTTCTNTTAATTATTGAAATTTGTGCCTTCTGAAGGATTATATTAAAATTTATTAATTATATGAATTTATTATGAAATTTTACTTTAATAAATGAACCAGCTTTATGCTTTAATTTTAATCATAGCGTTAAAGTTAATAGTGTGTACTACGACTAAAATTCGTAGAAATTTTGAATTTTCATAATTATTTTAAATTAAAAGTAATGTTTTATATAGCTTGAGACTTATAAGGAGATAGAATCCTCTAGATGTAATACTTCTGTAAATCTTTTCTTAGTAGATTTCAGGAGAATCAGCATGCAACAGATCTTTACTCAATTAGGTCACCTACCTAGGTCACCTAAAAAGTTTTATACCTATTTCAGAGTCGGGGAATGGTGTAGGGCTATTATGTGTTTTGCTTTTAGGTAATGCTATAAGCCTAATCTATTCAAATTAATATTTTTCAACTATATTAGGAAAATTTTCCTGAGGAAAAGTTCCAATGGCCGTCTTCCAAATTTTAAATGTGGCTTTAAGCCTAGATTATGCTAAAATTTTACTGTCTGGAGGATTATTTACATTTATGGTTTTTAGTATGATCTGAAATTGGTACTCACATGCAACATCGAGGACGGCTGGCTGACTGCGGATTTGTCCACGCGATGACCATGCGACACATTCGCATTTGAACTTGTCATTGCCGAAGTACTCTTCCACGTCGTCTCTGGTGATGTTCACTGACGCCTCCACGTTCCTGACTCCCGTCTGAGGATCGACGAACTCCTGGTTGCCACCACTTTCCGGCACCCGCTCGCCATTACACTTGAAGAAGACCTACGGAAGATAAGGAGACATAGAGTACTGCAGTATCTTTAAGTTTATGTCTCCCTGCTTCAACCAAGTAAAACTATGGCTGAACGTTTATGGATAACTGTCAGGATTATAATTATTAATCTGATAAAAGATCATAGAAATTTATTCTGACGGAAACCAAAAAGTTTAATTGTACTGGGTTCATACCTGTTTATGATTATTTTTTGCTGAAATTTAAAAGAATAAAAAAAGAGAACTAAAAGGCTCTGGAGGAAAATGAAATTTTCAATTTATTTAAGTTAAACATACCTATCAGTGATTTAACTGTATATATACACCTATTTATTTTCAATAGTATACACAATTTTATTACTTCGAAATGAACTTGGAATACTGTCGTACTTTTTATATCCAGTTAAACACTTCAGAGTTATTCTTTTCTTTTGCAGAATAGAATGAAAGTTACAAAATGAGATTAAAAAAAAAAAAAAAAAAGCTAAGGTAATGAGGGGAAGAAGCTGTAAAACCTAGCAGTGAATAGGAAGAAAAGGAATGCAATCCTGTGACCTAGGATAAGCCTGGAAGAGATCAGCTGCTCAATAAATTCAATCAGCTTCCAGAGTCAGCGGGAGTGGGGGATTGGGGGGGGGGACTCTTTTTATTTTTCCAGCCCTAAATACATCCAGGAGAGGAAATTGAGAATAAAATTCTCTTAACAGACCTTTCCTCAGCTGGAATGAGCTCCTTTTCATGAGGGGGGCCAAATGAGTAAATTCGCAGGCATTAAATTATATTGGAGCCGTTAGGGAGAGATTTCCCAAGTAGTAATAAAACAGGAAAAAAAATAAATTTAATTTATTCATTCTTCATTCAAGAAGCTTCTGCCAATAACCTCGGGATGGTATTCAGTGAATAAATGTAAGGATTTAAATTTCAAATTTTGAAGTTTATAATGACACGAAGATAATGAGTTTTCTTGAGGGCAAAACATTTATGAATGGTTTTCATATAAGACTAAATGATTAAATAGGTAATATAAATATTTCAGAAATATCAATTAATCTACATATATTTTTTATTATATAAAAACCTTACAGGACATATCAAATTAATCATTCTTTGTCAAAATAGCTACTTTACCTCCCCAATTTTTTTTTTTAATTCTTAATATATATACATAAACACACATAGTAGTCTATATATATGACAAATATAAAGGCAATACATATAATTCCATCTAAAAATAAATAAACAAACAAAATTGTTCAAATAATCAATAATTTGAAAGATTAAAAGGTTGTCTAAAACAACGTTGTCATGCGGGGAAAAAAAAGAAAAAATATACATACCCAAGGCTCTACTAAGAACTACTATTAATTAATAGAGGTAAAAGAATAAAATTTAATAATTCATCTTCAATAATGTATTTATTATTTCTCGTATTTTATTCATTTAATCAGTCTCCTGGGGGAGCCAGGGTAGCTCATGAGATCCGTTTGGGTCTCGCAATGCTGGCGCTGGGGGGGTCAAATCCCCCCTGGGCAAGCTTTTATCGATATATAAAAGATTTTTCTGAGCCATGGATGTTTAGATTTAAATGGCAATCGGTACAAAACCCCTCCTTCCAAGACCCTAAGTGTTTGAAAGGGACACTCATCTTATTAAGGGACCTTATATATATATACTTTTTTTTTTTTTTTTTTTTTTTTTTTTTTTTTTTTTTTTTTTTTTTTTTTTTTTTTTTTNTTCGAGGTTTTTATTCTTGTCCATTGCTTTTATCAAATATTTTGATTTTTTTTTTTTTTTCATTTTTGTGGATTTTGAAAACTCACCTGAAGCGCGTGGGCTGCTCTGCACTGAAGAGTGGCCGGCTTGTTCTTGATGATGTAGGCGTCGGTGGGCTCCTCCAGGAAGACGGGCAAAGGTACGCTCTGAGAGCCGTCTTGCGCCTCGCTTGAGGGTATGGTCGGCGAGTGTAGTGAATCCTCCTGGGGATAGCTGTCTTCGTCCACGCCCTCCTCGTCCTCGGTACCTGCAACAATGCGCGACCCTCCGCTTAGAGATATATGCATTTCAATTGGGATTAGGAAAGCTACTGGCATGGAAAGGGATGGAACTCATTTCTTCTTAAATTTCAGTACAGTATGCAACTATCCCTGTCTATTCTGCAAGTGAATATTTGTAAATGATGTACCACAATCTAGAGATCTGATGGCTGTTAACGAAACCGACATGGACATAGGCGTCAATGGAAAAGCAGATAGTATTCAAACAGTGGATAAACATCGCTCCATCACTAAGTCTATTAGCATTTCATTGCTGTATACTCCCCTAGATGATTCCTAGGCTCTGAAAAAACGCTCAATTCGTTATAAAAGAAGGAATATAGAATTTTGATCAATTAATGCAAGGAAATAGAATAATAAATCTAAACTGTCTCAGCTAGGACAGCTGTTTAGATTTTTATTCCATTCCCTTGGATTAGTTGTTTTAAATTAATTTGGGATTAAACACCACGATTAAAAAAATAATATTTATAGATATATAATTTTGTGTAGAGTTGCCTTATGGTTTTAATACTATTATTAATTAAATGAAGAACCACCGTTTTGTGTATTGTGTATCCACTCTCACTGCACGCACAGACAGACTGAGAGAGAGCGAGAGAGAGAGAGATTGCATTAATTTAAAGAAAAGAAGATTTAATGCATAAAGCAGAGTTAATTAAATAATAATATAAAAATTAAAAAAAAACTCTTATGTTTAAGGTTTAATTTGTGGTTTACAATTTTAATCTCCTTTATTATTATAATAAATGGATTAAAATTTTTCAACATTTGCATATCATTTCTTTGGTGCATGTTCATGAAGACAAAAAATGGAACGGAGGGAAAAACTTTCCAGAGTTCCTCAAAGATAACATTAAAATGTTTTTCCTAAATTTACAAAAATATATGACTAAAATATAATTAACTCCTTTCCCAATTTTCAACATATTATATTGTTAGTATCCCTTCATATGCTTGAAAGGATTGGATATATTTAAAAATGCTGAATGGAGTAAATAAACAACTGGAGACTTAAATTAAAAGTTTAAATTATTTAAAGAAATGAGAGAATAAGACATGTGAAGGGAGGCGGGTGGTATAATATTCATAAGAAATGTATTTATTTAATGGGCCAAGCAGTCGCGATCAGTGACTTAATATATTTATTTACAAGGGTATTAGGAGTTTTATTTATTTATTAGTTCTTATTAAGTGATCTACTACAGGCAGCAATTATTTGTTATTGATATTAATTTTTCATTCTATATGAGCACCCCAAGGAAGCATGGGTTTTACAGCAAGGAGGAAGAGAATTAAAATTCTTTACGAGCAACGAGTAATAGTTGCTGCTCAACTATAGTAAGGATCACTTAACTCGTCAGAAAGAACACAAAACTGTCTACACTCCACCAAGGTTGGCATTTCCATAATCCGAAGAGGTCGCTTTGTCCGCAGGATGTGCGATGAGTTCCTTATTATGATTCGCCCTAGACAATCGGTCTAATGACTTCGACAATAACTCCCAATAGAAAAGCCCTTATCGGACAACAGCGCCGATATAAATACATTTATGTACGCACCTCACATCGGATAACGAGCTGACAGAGTACATAAAAGTCACTCGGCGATGTTTTATAGGTTACTGCATTCTACATTAGAACGCCCATTTGAAAAGCGATGCAACTGTCACAGTAAGTGTTAAGCAAGTGTATTTTACTTTTTTTTTTTTACTTCTTTGTAAGCAAACTATTTACCTATTTACCTATAAATAAATCTTTTGTTAATAAAGTCTATATGAAGATTTAACCGAATCGTGATATGTTTTGAATTATATTAAAGTAACAGTAGTTAAAAATATTAACATGAATACAATCAGTAATTATTGCTTCAGGGAAATAAAATATAACAATAATAATAATGATTTACTGAAATAATAATGAATTGTTAGAGGAAGAAATGTCTCACATCCTTCATTCTACAGTTTATATTTACTTCATCATTTGAATGAGTTTGAATCAAAAATCGATAATCACACTATCAAGTTTCATTATTAGTTTTTTTTAAACCAAGTTGTTCAAGCGAAAAAACTTCTTCAGTTCTTTATCTTTGACCACTATCCTATGGGCCCCTCCTTCCTACAACGTGACAATTTAATTGATTTTATTTACTAATTTAAAAAAAATGTTTTTCGTATATATGTAGGCTGGTAAGATCAATTGACTCTCATGTCATCTTTAATATGACTTGTGCTTACTTTACGCAGTACCTCTGTACATTGACATCTACGTACATCAAAGTTGTCTGGATCAAGTTGAAAGACGTACTCATAACTCCAGCCTAATCCAGTCTTAGCAGACTCGCCATCGGATGATGGAGTACAAACAATCAATTCCCGGCTCGCCCTGGGTATAGTGAGAGCAGGCGGTATGCCGTATCCGTGGCATCTCTTTATTAAAATTACAGCGGTGCGGGCCCGGACGGAACACCGCTTCATTGTCCTAATGATTCCTGACACGAGGAGGCTGATTGGAGCAATTATGGAGTCATCCCGGTGTTTTCAGGGGTGGCAACCCCCCCTACGAGACTCTCATCACAGCGGAGGAATGTCGGAGAGCTCTCCCCAACTAGAGGAATCATAAGGTATTGTAACAACGAGCTATCCTACCAAAGGGCTTTGGATTTGCCCATGGGTTAGTTACTGCGCCTGCACGGTTACTCACATGTAATTCCGATAATGTCTTTCCTCCCCAGCAAGATAGATCTATTGGAAAACACGATCTAAAGAATCAGAAACACGATCCTTGAAAGTATTTATCAACATTGACCATCAGCCAAATATCTTTGGGACGGTCTTCGAGTAGTTTCAGCAGCCTTCTTGGTAGGTTTTGTACAAGTAAAATTCAAAAATCCTTTTAGTTTCCAACAAAATTGGCACAAAGCTTCAATTACTTTCTTCATTCTTCGGGAGGCTTAATCTAAGGACCAAGCAGTTATCTCATAAATCTTTTTCACATCTTTTTCCTTACTCTTTCTTCCAGCTCTATTATTCTAAAGTATTTAGGAGTTATTTTTTTAAAAAATAATCCATAATATTATTAGTAATTATGCATTAATTAATTTAATTTAGGCTAAAAAAAAAACAAATGTCCAGCCGTATATTAAATCACCATCTAAATATTGGAATGGAATCTAAGAAAGATTCGTATTAGCCATTTAGTTCAATAGAAATTTATATTAAACTAATGAATATGAAAACAACAAACTTTAACATTTTTTATTGCCATTATATACTGTGTGTAAACAAACAATTGTATTTAAAGTATTACATTAAAACATACATTAGAGAGAGTCATTGGAACGGTCATTTAAAATCCCCATACCAGTTTGTTGGAGGCGGAATCCACCATACATGTTTGCGTAGACAAAATGACATACATGATAAAGAATAGTCATGAACAACAAATGCGAGAACACATCAATATAAGGAAAATAGCTGTCACGAAAAAAAGATCACACAAAATTTCAAGGGTCTGTAGTTACCTCTAGCGGTGGCGAACATAGTTGAGGTCAATAGAAGAATCAATACGGATACAAGAATACGGACCGTGACAGTGAACGTATGTATTCGGCCAGAAGATGGAAAGTATCCAAAAGCGCTCGCCAACGGGAGAGGATGTACAGAAACCAATGAAGACGGAGAATATAAGGTATGAGGGAAGAATCTATAGTGAAAATCGAAATTTAATCTCAGTGGAATTATGAAAAAAAAAATAAAAAATGAAATAAATTAATGAAATTTTTTTATAATTGATCACAAATTTAAATTTACCAACACTGGTAATTCACGAAATAAATCACATGGGTACCGAAAGACAAAAGGTTCCACGAGTGCAGGTTAGATGATGACCGAGCTAGCCACATTCCTGTAGGACAGTCCCCCCTTCCCGAATATCCGACCCCCCCCCCCCACCCAAAATCTCTAATGGACCCATTACGGCAATAATCCTAAATTACAACCTTTATGCCTTAAAACGATTGGTTTTTTGTTTTTTTCCTCTGCCTCCTGTAATAACCCGAAACAAATTATGTCGACGAGACCCACCGCGCTGATCCTTTCATGGGGATCAAATTTTTTTTTCTTTTATTATTTTTTTTTTATATAAGTAATCTTTGTTTATCCCCATCAATTTTTTTAATTACTTTTGTTTAGTTCTCTTCTTCGCTTTTCTTTTGCATAATAAAACCTTTGTTTTTATAGGCTCTATTATACTAACGATACATAAATATATAGGTAAAATAACTATACGATATTATTTGATCGCTAATTAAATCATAAATAGGCATTCATAGTAATACATTGCAACATAGTAATCATATATATTTATTTTCTGAATGAGTAAAAAAAAAAAAAAAAATGTTAAAACCAGTTGTGTTTCAGACCACACACAGAGTCATTTCAGTAATAGACGTTTTCGTTCCCTTGATGAATTTATGTTGAATAATTTCTAACATATTTTTATAATTTTCCATCTATTGTTATTTATTACGGTATTGCTACAAACGTAAAAACGTAAAAATAAATAATTCGTATAAATTATATTAATAATATTT
>KZ808094.1:137615-152728 GCA_000696205.2 Oncopeltus fasciatus | reverse complement strand
ATGAGTAAATAAAATTATTAGTATTTATATATTAATGAAATAAAACATATTATCATTTTTATTTATATAGAAATAACATTTAAAGTGATTTAATTGGATTAAAGTATATTTAAATAAAACTAAGTAAGTTTTGCGTTTTTGACCTGTTTCTTTTTCTTATTTGAATTTTTTTTTAAATAAATGTTAGCCCCATTTTTAACCATTAAGGGTTCTGAAGGGAGGGGCTATCTAAAGCTCAGGACAAGCTTTTCTTTATAGATAAAAGCTTGCCCAATACGGGATTCGTACCCGCAGCGCCATGATTGCGAGACCCGAACGGATCGCTTCAGCTACCATCAGAAAATTTCAAATTTATTTATTTATTAAAAACTAGTTATGCTACTGTAACTAAACTAACCACTATAAATGTAAGAAATTTTCGTATATTTTTTCTCTTGAAATTCTCTGGCGTTAGAACTTTTGTCCCATACACAACACAATTAGTCGAACAAGCGCTGATATTTCGAAAGATAACTATCAATAAATCGTAAAATGGTATATTAACAATAATAACAGATTCTAATTACATAGCGGAGAGAGAGAGAGAGAGGGGGAGAAATATATTTGATTTATATTTCAGGTATTTAATATGTGAGTGTAATTATGGTGTAAGATGAAATATAGGGACATATTGGAATCAATAGAAAGGGCCGGTATGGGGAGTGGGAAAGAACTCACATGGGTTAGGAACTGACAGCTAATGAGTTATGACATCAGCTGGAGATTTGTGGCGAGGCCGAGTACGTGAGAGGTAGGTTACGGGCAGGTTATTGGCAGCTTGGTTCAGGTAGCGAACGGGGTCAGCTGGTCTCTGGGCCAGATAATGAGGGGCACATCTTTTCGCGGGGTCGGCACATCGAATGCGAGTGATCGAATATCAGCTCAACCTTCCAAGTTACATCTTTAAACATCTTCTTTATTAGACTCTATTTTATCAATCCTTTCATGACTTAAAAGTAGAGAACAACAATACAACTACTACTATTTAAATAATACATTACAACGAATATAATAATAAAAAGGAAAGTTTTTTTGACCGTAGATATTATTATTAGATGATTTTAATTGGGGTTCGGACAAGGTATATAAAAAAAAAAATACAAATTTTAAAAAAAGGTGTATTTTTTTAAAAGATTATCTGCAACTGTTTCGGCTTACATTGTAAGCCATCTTCAGGGCTGTCTGTCTTGAAGACATGATGTTTCATAGTCATGAAAATGTGAACTTAGGGACAGAACGTACTCTTTCGCCTTCATGATAGCCCTGAAGATGGCTCACAATGTAAGCCGAAACGTTGGCAGATAATCTTTTAAAAAAATACACCTTTTTTTGTAAATTTGATTTTTTTTTGGATCTACCTTGACCGAACCCCAACTAAAATCATCTTATACGAATATAATAATTTTCAAATATCACCTATCTCCAAGGCATTCCCCTTTTTCTTAATCTCATTTATTGCAGTCAAACAGCAAATTAGGTGGTGCCAAAATAAAAAGAAAGGGACAATTCCACATTTACTAAATCAACTTAATAATTTAAAATTCAACAAAGACTTATTACAATATTACTAAAGAGGTTTTTTTTGATAGATTTTAGCTATTAAAGATCATATTCATATATGATTTACAAAATAAGCTTAAATAACGATTGAATGTGGTTTTCTAATTAATTAAAAAAAATAAGAATAAAATTCTTATATATAAGAAATATATAAATTTTATGGTTACATGTATACAAGACGAATGAGAAATGGTGACACAACTACTCCAAGAGCGTTTCCATTTGCCACTTGAAGATCACTTAACTCATACACTTGTGGAGTTGGCTGCTTGAAGAACATATAAAGACACACTAAAGATACACTAATCTTAGGCAATTGAAGTAAGGCCGCAGAAGATCACCTCAAATATATTAGCGATTCATTCTTAATAACTTAGAAGAAATAAAAAAAACAAAAATAAATTTAACTAAGAATAGAATTAAAATCACAATTTGTCTAAACTCATTTGTATTAATAAGAAGAAAAAAATAAAATATTTAAAAAACAAGATCCCGGATATTTTTTCTCTCTAAAACACGATTTAACATTAAGGACATCCAGTTTTGGTTACAAAAAAACTTAGCTATCCCGATACACAGCAATAAGTACCAGGAAATAATTCATACGTCCATTTGATATTCAATATCATTACAACGAGGAAAAAAATTCTGAAATATATAAAATGCCAATTTGTCACATTATTCCTTCTTTTTGTCGGAGCGCTTTCAGGGTCATACGAATGAGTTTGCAAGATTTATTGGTCCTGCAAGCAATTCTTAAATGTTTTTTTCCAGTAACACTACTAATAACCCCCTCGCTCTTCTTCTCCCCAATTTTAGTAGTCCAGGAATCGTGGGAATCAACGGTTCGTAAAAGGAAGCTCTTAAAAAAAAATTGACGTAAGAAANAAAAAAATTTATATTAGCGTGTATTTCGCTTGATGGAGAACCTGCCAAAGGCAGTACTCTTAAATCACTATTAACAATATTTACAGTTGATTTTTTTTTTTTTTTTATTGTTCTTTTTAAATATTATTAGATGTTGGCAATGAGGAGGTCACGCGGCCATTTCCTATTTAGTCGGCGTGGCAGATTGTCAGGGTGGGTAATACTTGATAGAGTTTGGGCTAAAGGATTGGGATGCATGGAAAGGCCAGAGTGGAATTTATTAAAACGGGTTGTAATGACGTCTTTAACAAAAGGGATATCAAAGAAAAAAAATTAGAAATGTAATATATGTAATAAAGGTGAGCATTATTATATTTTCAAAATATGTAGGCTTCTAATACAAATCCTTGAATTAATTCATTTTAGCTGAATACGGACGAGTGTAGGAGGGATAATATAAAAATAAATTAAATATCTTCAACATTTTTGTCACTTTTTGAGTAATGAAAAAATTTATAAAATACAGTATATGAATTTTTTTTTTAAAGTTTGTACTTGGTAAATATATTCAAAACGAAAACACAGAACAGTTTGTACGAGACGGGAACTTCCCCCACTTCCAGTCCAGAAGGGACTGTCTAGAGCGAGCCTTAGCAAAATAACTCTTACCCTCAATGTACTCTACAGTTTCGTAACTCTTATCTGTATCTATTTTTTTAAACATGGGAAATGCAGCTACTCCTTTCCTACTAGTGGTACTTTTGTTTCAATTCCCTTATGGATATTTCAGAACCGTTTTTCTTGATTAGTGCCCTCTAAATCATCAATTAATTTTTTTTGTAACATCAATGAAGGACTGGTCAAGTATGTATGCTGTTTTTCCACCGTATGTGATGTTAGAATCCCACTGTGTTGATCGTTTGCTGACAAGCATGCAGCAAACAGCTGTCGATGACTGAAGCGTTACTGACGGGCTTCTAAGCTCGTTGGATTCCCTCACAGATATGTTATTGACAGTTTTCAATCAATATGAGCACTGCAGTAAAATACTCTGTAATTATGTTAGGATACGTGCAATAGTTTAAAAAAAAAATACGTTTAACCTTAATAATGCTTCAAACAACTCGTATACCAGGTATGTTATAATAAACTAGCCTGCAATACCCATCAAGTAAGTGGCCCTTACTTGGGTGAACACAAAATTTTGAGTAATTCAATAATAAAATTGTACCTATTCGCAGCTCTTAGTGAGATTTTGGCGGGAAATTGTACAAGATTTGTTAGAAATTTAAAAAGAAAATGTATACATAAAATTGAGTATCAAGTTGTGCCTAAATTTTATTTAAAGATGGCCACTATCCTGAACCAGTATTTACAAAGCATTTGGACCGTGTTTACTGCCAGTATTTGCATTCATATTAGGATTAAAGAGTTTCTGTTTAGTAGAGAAACTGTAATTACTTAATATTAGATGATTTTAGTTGTGGTTCGGTCATAATAGATCAAAAAAAAAATACAAATTTAAAAGATTAATTTAAAAGATTATCTGCCAGCGTTACGGCTTACATTGTAAGACATCTTCAGGGATGCCTATAATGAAAACGAGAGTGCGTCCTGTCCCTAAGTTCACATTTTCATGACAGAGTGAAATACTTTTGTATTTTTTTTTTTTGGATCTACCTTGACCGAACCCCAACTAAAAACATCTAAATATTAAAATTTACGGTAAAAAAAACTCTCCATTTGGAATTTTTAAATCACAAAAAACTTGAGAAGGTATGGACGAGCACTTTTACTATTCACGACAATCTTAGAATGAGTAAGGCGAGTCTCCAAACATATCAGCTGTTCAATGGGAAGAGCGATTGTGTTGTGCGTCTGAGACCATAAACAAGTAATCGATCGTATTGTTATTGATGACGAAGTGACGGCCCTTTAACACGAAACTGTAAGTGAACACCAGTCGATGGGGTAGCTTTGTAAGTGAGAAATACCATCATGAAAGGCAGTAGTGCAACTGCCATAAAACTTTTATCTTTTCCTATGTGACGTCAGTAGATGTTTATTTTGTGACGTCAATATCCACGCAGACGTCTTACTTCTTTAGTGATCAATTATTTTCTTCCGAAAAAACGAACAAACGAAACAAAAATTTCTTCAATCGGAAGCAGAGGGTCTTCCCTCCCCGAATTTTTTTGGAACAATTACCCACATTAAAATAAAAAAACGAAAAAAAAAAATGTTCACGTAGGCTTCTACAGTCTCCAGTAATATTCATAAATACTTCTTCCAGGCTTGATCTTTTTGTGAAGTGACTTTCTTTTATGGCTGGAAGTTCAAAACTTCAACCCTGAAGAAGCCATCACATGACGTACGAAAATTTGGCAAAAAATAACCTTTCGACATGGTCAAACCCAGAAGAAGCATTATGAATACCTCAAGAAAATAGAAATAAATCAACAAACATGTAGATTTTTTTTGCATCTACTTTCTGAACTCTTTTATAGTAGAAAGTAATTATTTTATATTATCTGAGAGAAAAAAATGCATACATTATATTTATTATATTATAAAGTCACGCTACCAATTTTGGGGGTTAATACACAGGCTTTTATAAATTGATTTATTCCAACTCCATTCCTGATTTTACCCATATTTGAAGATCTTCTTGAGATATACCAAAGCATCAATCATTAAAATTTTCATTCCGTGTGAGAAGTGTGATAAATGAAATTGACCCCAATCTCGATAGATAGAGGTAGAATCAGACGGCAGTTTTTCTTTGTTTGGAAACATGAATATTTATAATTCTTGTAGGGGTTTAGCTTAAAAAATATGGGAGGGAGATGCAGGAGGGAGAGAGCTAAATTAATTATAAGTAGGGCACTCGAGAAACAGGAGCTGCCGAGCTGAGTGCTTGGAGCGCCTTCAAGCGGCGGGATGTAGAAACGCCCGGGGTGCTTCGAGGAGCATTAGGACGAGAAGAAAGTACCGACTAGCCTCCATTTCTCTTGGAGACGGGCTTTAAGTAGGTATCCACCCCATTCTAGCACATTATACAGGAAAGTTTATATTATTTCTCATAGAAAGGCAGTCCTGGCTAAGAGTCCCAAAGAAAGTCAAACCAGCGTCCTCGGCATGCCTTATAGGAGGTTATTCCTTACTACAGGGGAAATTCATTGGTAAAAACATATTGTCATAAATTGACTAGATAGCAATCTCCCTGAAATCGCTTTGTTTCATCCTTTTCTCTTATCCAATGATTAGAACTCTTTGGGTTAGATTGTCCTTTTTATCATCATCCTTCATGTACTCACTTCAGGACGATGATTGAGTAGTTTTGAAACTCAGTATCCCTGTCATTATCTCACTCCTGCTTTTACAAAACGTAAATGCCTTGAATTTCCCAATACCCAATGCTTGTAACAAGTTGCATAGGCTTTAACTGATACAATGATTGCTCTTTAGCAACAAAACCTGGTACTTAAAAACATAAATTAGATTCGAGTTCCAACAAAATATTGTTTGTAAAGTGAATTCTCGAGAAAAAATATAGAACCAAAGAAGAAGTGGACTTTGTTAAAAACAAAAAAATAATTATAGTCATACTTGGTGGTTAGACTAGTGGTGAAGTCTGAGATAATCCATCTCCCTCGGTGGAACCAACAACAAAGTTGGGAGTATACCTACCTGGCAAGTGAAAACCCGGGTTCGATGCCCGGTTGAGGCAGAAAGATTTTTTTCTGGCTCCCTGAACGATTGAAGTAAATTACTATAGGGTTTTTGCGTCTGGCCCGTTGGCTTGTATACTGTTAAGATAGTTTCGGATCATCTTATATCTAGCCCGGAAGGAAGACAAGATATCATAAAACAAAGAGGAAAACAAAGAACCACTTGAAAAGATGATGGGGTTATGTATTCTATAGGAGCAACCTATAATGAATTCATACCTAAAGTAACATTGGGATAAAACCAAGCTTCTACAACTTGCATCTTATGTTCAAAAGGAGAGCTTGTTGACCGTAGATATTATTCTAAGATGATTTTAATTGGGGTTCGGTCAAGGTAGATCCAAAAAAACAAAAATTTAAAAAATGTATTTTTTAATAAAGGATTATCTGCTAACGTTTCGGCTTACAATGTGAGCCATCTTCAGGGCTTCATGAAGACGAGAGAGGACGTCCTGTCCCTAAGTTCACATTTCCATGACTATGAAACATCATGTCTTCATGACAGACAGCCCTGAAGATGGCTTACAATGTAAGCCGAAACGTTTGAAGTTAATCTTTTAAAAATACACCTTTTTTTAAATTTGTATTTTTTTGGATCTACCTTGACCGAACCCCAACTAAAATCATCTTGCATCCTATGTTCTATTTAAGGGCAGTGACACCTAACCTATGATCTCTTTCAGAGCAAGAATCCTTGTGTAGGATTGGCATTATTTCTCAAGATTTTATCGTTCGGATGAGTCCTAATTGTGCCTCATCACTATCAAGAACTTCCATCATTTAAATACTCTGGGCATTCCACAAGGAACACTTACTTGTCATCGGGAGCCAGAACATTCCACTTGTGTAGAATTCGCGAGCTCCAGGACAGTCTCTTACTTTCTCCCGAGGTGACAAACACGGGAAGATTGTGTAGCCGCCTGGAATGTATGTACCTTAAGGGGGGATGCCACCGAGGCATTAGAGAGTGCCGGCTTCGGTGCCGGGCTAATTGTGTACGTGTGCCGAATTTGCGGCGAGAGTTGCCGCACACAGCTGTTGCTCAAGATACACCCCCTTCTACAGATGCACGGCAGAGGCGGGAATCAGCTGTCGCACGGTAATCAGCTGTCCGGGATCAGCGGCAAGGGAATCGCCTCATCTCCCGCCCTGATTCCCAGGCTCCCCCGAACAAGCCTTAGGGGGAGAGTTTTAATTAACAAAGCCGGCGTCAACATCAAATGAGTGTAATGCGCTAAGTTCCTAACCTTAATGGTTAGCATTTTCTCTTATTTCACTACCCAAAACTCAACTGTTCATTTCCCAAGTAATTTTGTTCAATTATCAAGAAGATTTCTTAAAATCAAAATTTTACTTAGCATTATCCCTTTGTCTTGATCTACATATATTTAATCGAAGAGTTCAAAAACGTACAGCAAAATGTATTAAAAGAACATGAATATGGGATCCTGGTGACACGAAGTCGCCTCCCGCCTTCATAATAGCCCTGAAGATGGCTTACAATGTAAACGTTGACCGATAATTAAAAAGTACACATTTTTTAAATTGTAAATTTTTTGGATATACTTCGACCCCAACAAAATAACATCTACTAATAATATATTTACCGTTTCTTCTTCGAAGCCTACGTGAACATCTACTAATAATTACTAGTCAAAAACTCTCGATTTGTATAAAAAGAACTTTAAGTTGAATTAAAATATTATTTTATTTTTTAAAGCATTGTAAATAATTATTGAAGGTACAAATTAAAGTACTTTATGATTGAATATTCACTTATCAAAGTAAATTTATTAGAGAATTAGAGATATTAGTGTACTTATCTATTAATTATATTTTTATGAACTGAAACCTTGATGGACCTTAGTTATATTTTGACATAGTGATTTAATATTTATTATTAATATTTAATTNTTTAAATTATTAATTTAAAAAAAAACCTTTAATATTATTCAACTTTAAAAATTTAAATAAAGACCATATGAAAATAATAGAATGTAGCTGAATCGAATAATTCACATCACGAAATGAGATGAATAATTCACGAAAAATTCCATAATAAAAAAGTTTTAGGGCTTTAAAAGCATAATATAATGTAGAAAAATCGATGCAGGTAGATTTTAGTCAATACCAACTACTACATACAGGTTAATACGACATATTTCAGCTAAATAACCAGGGAAATATGTATACCATTAAAGCCCTAAGAAGGATGAGGAATTTTTAAATTCTTAAAATCAAGTTTACAAATGAGGTACTGAAACCAAAATAAAAGAGAGATAATAAGTATTTTTCTTATTTTGGCAGTAAACTATTTTTTAAAAATTTGGAAAACTTCTTTAATATTTTACATTTTGTCTCTATAGATAACTAGAATCATTAGATCAACAATCCCATTCCATTCATTAATAATTACCATTGTGGAAACATTAGGTTCAAAATGATTCTGACTCTTACGAGCAAAAAGCACGTTTAGAATTTGGAAGTTGTGGCGCATTCATGTAAAACCCACAAGTCTAATTCATCCCTCGGCGAGGAATATATGACCAAAGCGAATGAATAATAAACTTCCAACAGCCTGTCAGAGTATCCAGGAGCATACATTGCTATAAAAATGTTTATTTAGAATGTTTTTCCCCCCAACTCGGAAACATTTCATACCAGAATACCGGAGGAGAGTTTTGGGATCTATACATATAAACATGTTCCATGTGTGTCCTACAGATTAAAAATAAAAACCTTTCAGCCACTAACAGAGGTCACTAAATTATTTTTTTTTTTTTTTTCAGGAGAGAAAAAAACAAACTCTTTGGTCTCGTCATAAGAAACATCTGTAAAACATAAAGTGCTCGAAGGGCTTGGGGCCGGAGTAAATCCCAACGAAGAGCCCGTATCTATGATCTACGAGTTCTAAAAATTCCCGACAGGGGCGCCTCTTGTTGGTGGTGATGAATGGCGAGAGGAGATAGCTCTCGACACGGGCAGAGGACGCCCACTTTCGGTATGGAGTGCCTGCGACTTCGGAGCGGGGTTGGCGCGGTAAAAGAAAGTTGCCAGGGTGACAGGCGTCATGTAGGACAATGTATTGATGATAATTTTAAATATTTTACCTAGATGAATGTATGGGAAACTTCATTAAATTTTACATAAATTCATAAAGGCCTTAATTAACATTTTGGTACATATCAAAGAACTAAAATTAATTTTAATTTTTTTTTAAACATGCACCACTTGAAAAATGGTAATTCTTGCATAAGAGATTTCTTTTGGATAGTTGTTCTTTTCTTTTCATAGATTAAAATTCAAAAGACATCTAAAAGCGCATTTTTTTTAGTTTGTTTTGTTTTTAGCCATCTTTTCAAGCACTTCCATCATGGAGGATAGACGGAACTCTTGACTTTTGAATTCAGCCTAGTAATAACGTCAATTTTAGAATATATATATATATATATATATATATATCAGTTTCAATTACATAATCTGTATAGTAACAAATTGTAACACAAGAGCCTCGGTCTCTGTTGATCCCATGATCGGTCCCAGCAAGCTTTCCTCAACTGCAATTGTCCATTCAGACTCGCAAGACTTGGTTTTATTTAATATGAATATTGCTGTATATTATTAATATAATAAAACAATATTATTAATATTGCTTTAGCGATTATGTGCAAAGGAAGTTTGCTTAGATTAAGTTGCTTCTATATAAGCTAACTTCATGGATGTTTCTTATTCCTGCTATTGATGGTAGGACTCGAGTGAAGTTGGTCCAAGGGCAGTGTACTTATATCATTACATTCACTTTCATTACAAACATCAGTCCATCGCATAGATAANTATATATATATATATATATATATATATATATGTATATATATATTTATAAACACACATACACAATTCCAGTTCCAATTTTAGAACAGGTAAGCGAATGAATAATTAACTTCCAGCAGCGTGTCAATTCTAAAGTTTGTGGTGCGTGGAGGGTATCTTCTCCTTAATCTCTGAGGGATCTCGAGGCTGGGCGGTCTTTGATAACGCGGATTAATTGAAAAGTAACTAAGATACTGACAGTTCTCATGGAGTTAGTGGGTAACTTCTGCCCGATTTAGAGTTAGGCCTAGAGCAGGTAAGGGGAGGGAACTGCCGACAAATCTGTGTGCCCCGGGAAGTTGGGAAGCAGTTTCCAGAACCGCAAATATCTGCCAGGCTAAAGCCGCCCCCAAAGGTAAACACAAATAAGCAATCCACTATCTCCTGCTCGTAGCGCTGGCTCCGCGAGACCCGCCAGAGGGGGCCTCTCAACTTCCGCCGACCTCTTCTGGACTCGTGGCCCACTGCTGGTGGGAGAAAGAGTCCGGCCGCAATACACACATAAGGGATTACGGGCTGTTACGTACGCTGCGGAGAATTGAATACCATTCCGAGGTTAATCAGCAACAAATAGAGACCATTCACTCACTGGGAACGCGCATGAATGGCTTCTAAGGATTCATTTTATTTTGAGCGTAGAATTCATACATTTTACCGATGGTATTACTGGTTCTTCTTTAAATCCTTGAGGAATTTTTCTTTTATTTTTAAAATTCGTCACTCATACGAAACAATCCAGTTAACGACAGATCAGACATAGAACAAATTTCCTCAACTTATTCTAACATTTTCAACATTCTAAAAACCATCAGCCCTCCTTCTCAATAAACCTGTCAAAACATTTTTCCCAGTTCCAAAGTCACTTATTCCCAATAATACCCTTCCTTTTTTTCCTTTGTCCTTTTTATTGCCATCTCTTGCAACAGGCCGCTTTCCATTTATTCCTTCCGCCTTGTACATGCTCCCCCCACTCCTTTTACCTCTCACTTTGTGTAAAAGTAAAATATATATTTTAGTCATGGAAATGTGAACTTAGGGACAGCACGTCCTCTCTCATCTTCATGATAGGTAGGTGTGGCAAATTACTGCTTTAATGATATTTCAATTTTTTTCTTGTCAATAAACTGTTTGTTTGCATGTTTTTTTTCAAATTGGTTCTTTTTCAAATTGTTTTTCATAAACTTTTAAATTTTCTTACATAGTTTTCTACATTCATACTCTTGATATCACATTATATTATTGCAATTCTCTATTATACTAATTCCAATTATTATTGTATTCTCATGACATTGTATTTCTACAGCCCTGAAGATGGCTTACAATGCAAGCCGAAACGTTGGCAGATAATCCTTTATTAAAATATACATTTTTTAAATTTGTGTTTTTTGGATCTACCTTGACCGAACCCCAACTAAAATCATCTTAGGACAAAATTTATACATATTTAAAAAAAAAATAAGAAGTATAATTTACTCTTGTGAAGTATTTGAAGTATTTTTTAAAAAACAATTCGAATAAAGAGAAGAAGAAGCTATTAATAGGTATGATTATATGAAATAAACTTGTTAAAAAGTATCTATTTAAAAAAATACATTTTCATACAATCTTTTTTATAATTGGTATGTTCCGAAGACTATTGCTGACTCAACTCACTCCATCTTCTGAATTTCCATCACCATGACCATCATTATACTACACCTTTGAAAGAAACCTTATGGTCACAAGAATGAAATAAATATATGCTTTGCCTGTCAATATAAAAGCAGTTGTATGAAAAGAAATGAAGCTATTCTCAGGAGTGTGACGTTATTGTATTAAGAAAAAGACAAGGTCTATTCAAGAGAGTTCCAATGCCCCGGAGACCTACATTCGCCCAGGGAAGTTGAGCCTCTCCCGACATCATAACATCATTATCGTAAGCCGGAGGGAAGGGTGGGGGGGCCCTATCCCCCCTCCCCGCCTGAGAGGCAGTGACGCTAACAGGGCGGGATGGCTCGGCAGAACACCTCTCGAGTGCTCATTGTGATTCGGCTGTGCTTTGTCGAGGGCCCCAGTACAATGTGGTCCCGCCCAACTTAGATTGGGCTCGAACACAATGTCTCGGAGTCGGTCAGGGGGAGGGAGGGAAAGCCGGGGGTTTGTCTTGTACGGGAGGATTCCTGTCTCTTGAATGAGTAATGGCGAGACGCGCGCTAATAAAACTCCCCGGGGAGTAATCCATTCCCCACATAACGGGCTTACAGCTTCATAAGAAACGATGTAGCATTAACTTCTTCTTAAGGGACAGACAAAAAAAGTACAAGAAAACAGAATCACGTCCGTAACAAATCCGATTAAGTCATATTTAAAAAGTCCCTCCTCATGCCTTCCATCCTCTTCGACCCTTGAACAACATAGCAGAACACTTAAAGATACTTAGTGTCGACATTAAGTTGCATAATGATGATTATATCATTTAAAAAAAACCCTAATTTACGGAGCATAACATTTAATCCTTAAGCATATTAATTACAGATAGGATAATGCTAATAAATACTAACTTATCTTTTTTATTCTTCTTTTACCACCATAATGCGGCCAACGAACCTAAACTTCTCCGATCATATTGATTCGCAACAATATACCTTCGAACTCAAGTAGAGATAGAAAAATTTCAGTAATTTTTAGTGCAAGGGAACAGAATAAAAAATCTAACTAATTTAATAACTTATCAGACTTGTCCCGGTAGCATAAGTAGAAAATGCACCGGCCCGGATAGCAGGAGATCCAGGTTCGAGTCCTCAGCCAGTTAGATTTTTTATTCTGTTCCCTTGCACTAAAAATTGTTAAAATTTACTTCGGATTATATACCAAAAAAAAAAATTATAAAATTAAAAATTAAAAAGTAAATAACGAGTCATTTAAACAGATTGACAATGTCAGCTCCTCCGAGCAAAAGAAGATATATTCGTCGGCCTCGGAGATTAGACTCTCGACATTAGCGCGGGGAATTTAATAACCTATAAGACTTGTCCCGGTAGCATAAGTGGAAAATGCACCGGTCCGGATAGCAGGAGATCCAGGTTCGAGGCCTGGCTGAGAGAATTAGATTTTTTTATTCTGTTGCTTAGCTCTAAAAATTGTTAAAATTTACGTAGGATTATTTACCACAAAAAAATAATATTTATGAAAAATTTTAGTCTTTCTCAAAATATAATAATTAGTAAATAACTTTTTATACATCGGGTATATTCTAATAAAATAAAAAACATTCCTCCGTTTATGGTCGTTCGCTTCAGCAATTAAATATTTCAAACTCGAGGAAATAAAAATCAATGTGTGGCTTTAACTCTTTTTCTAAAACAACCAGACTATTTAAGGGATTTTGGTCAGAAAAATGGTCAGCAATGTTAAATAAGGCTACTAAGGAAGGCCGAATCCCCGACCAATCCTTCCTCATAAAGTTCGATGGTCAACCAACTGTCTCCACATTAAAGTAACTAACTTTTCGATTTTACCTCAAATGAATTCGCATATAACAAGACGGCAGCTTATATAGTCAGCAAATATAATTTGTCTTCCATTGTTTTGACCAAGGTAGATTGCAAAAATGTAGAATAAGAAAGAAGGATTAATATTTTTTTTTTTTTTTTAACTTTTCACATTTTATAATGTATCTATTCCATCTTTAGGGATAAAAAATCATAATTTTAGTAATTTGACAAAATTTTTGGATCTGGTATTCCATTTGTAGTAAAGATACAAACATTAGTTTTAGATCAGGAAGCCATAACTGTTAGCATAGCAGAAAATCTGAATTATTATAAAAGTTTTTTTTAACCACTATTTCATCATCATTGGAAAAAAAAAAAAAAAAAAAAGAAAACATTCTATCAGCTGAATATTAACTGAAAGAGTAGAAATTGTCTTCAATATGTATATCCCGGGGGAAAAAAAAGTTCATTGTCGTTCCCTGGTCGGATATATCCATTTGTTTGAGTACAGTAAGAGAGGGAAAAAAAACATAACAGGCACATATAGAATATAACACCACTTTTGTATGGAACAAAAAGGAAGGTTCCCTTCCAACTCGAAGCCAAGAGGAGATATGCTTTCTTCTGATATACGTGTATTAGATTTCCACGGGGGGGCCTCGACGCGAAATCGATGACTTCGACTCAGGCCATTACCGCCCGCCTGGATATCCATCACTGTTCGAGGATTTGTTCCATTTCCAGGAGACGTGCCGATGGCTCTGAGACGACAAGCGAGAGGACGCGAGGGACATCAAACTTCTCTTTGTCTCTCACAAAACTCATTCTGGAAAGGGTTTCGTTGCCGAACGTAGAAGTGTTGTGTGTGACATCACTCAGATTACTTCACGCATTCTTCAAAAGTATTCTTTATGGCTGCCTAAAGTACTCTACAGTAAGAAGTTTGTATAAATACACGGAAAACTAGTAAGTACTTAATGAGTGATTGGAAACTGTTAAGCAGAAAAAACGCATTAGTTCGATAAATGCATTAAAATTAAGAGTAAGTGATAGGAAAATGTAATGTACAAGAAATTTGAAACAAAACAAAAAAAAAAAAGAAGCAATTTATAGGGAATATGATGAATCTATGGATGAATAAGGCAAAAGAAAACGTGATAAATATAAACGTGGACGAGGATGTGAGAGATTGAAGAGATGGAAGAAGCATTTAGAGAGGTACGAAATCGTTCTTTAAATGACCGAATAAGGCAGAAGAAAACGTGATAAATATAGGCTTGGACGAGGATGTGAGAGATTGAAGAGATGGAAGAAGCATGTAGAGAGGTTCGAAATCGTTCTTTAAATGACCGAATAAGGCAGAAGAAAACGTGATAAATATAGGCATGGACGAGGATGTGAGAGATTGAAGAGATGGAAGTAGCATATAGAGAGCTACGAAATCGTTCTTTAAATGACCGAATAAGGCAGAAGAAAACGTGATAAATATAGGCATGGACGAGGATGTGAGAGATTGAAGAGATGGAAGTAGCATATAGAGAGCTACGAAATCGTTCTTTAAATGACCGAATAA
>KZ808094.1:120531-134766 GCA_000696205.2 Oncopeltus fasciatus | reverse complement strand
ATAATACAAGATGTTTTATAAACTGAAGAAATAAACAAAGATTTTTTATAATAAATAAAAAATAAATTAATAAATTCCACAGCAGAAGAACTTTCCGACGGTGTGGGAAGTGAATCACAGCTAAAATAGCAGTTATAAAAAACAGTTTTACACGAGATCCCACCAACATAATGACAATGTTTATGATTTAGTTAAGAGGATGAATACATTTCTCCATGTCCAAGCGAAACAGAGCGGTCCCTGTGGCTTCAGTGTTTACAAAACTACCTGCCCTCTTGAGGGTCTGCAGGCGCCATGCTGGAGTGAAGCACGCACACACACACACACACCCGCCAGACTCCGAGCGGAGTTTATATAAACCGCAACTCTGTTATTTCAGAGAGAGAGAGATAGAGAGTGAGCGGTTGCCGGGAACCGCAGCGCCCGCCAACTTGTCGGCGGAACTTTGCAGCCCCCTCGAACCTCTCGAGAGGTTGGGGGACGAAAAATTGGAGGGTCCGAGGGAACGAGTGGGAGGCCTGCTGGGGCGGCCAAGAGGCGATGGAAAGATACGGAAGAATACTGGAGTATCTACTCACACGAGAACTTGCGAGGGAAATCTTACGTCCGGACAATGTCAAGGAATAATCAATATTATAATATTTAATTAATTATTTTTTAATAGAGCTATGCAGTATGGAAATCATTCCATTTAAAAAAAATTATAATTACTTGTTCACGTAGGCTTCGACGGTCGTTAGATGTATTTAGCGTTTCTTCTTCCGGGTTGGACCGTGTCAAGTTGTTATTTGCCGAGCTTTCGCACATCATGTGATGGCTTCTTCGGGGCTAAAAAGAGAATGAGAGTTGTGTTGTTGAGAGTCGTCTTCGATGCTGTGAGTTTTCTAAACTTTTTCTTTTGCGAATCAGTGTGCTTGAGGATGTCCCGTTGAGCTGCTTCCCAGGTGAGGCGGTCTATCTTGTCCCAGTCTTCCTTTGAAACAAGATTTGAAAGCAGAGTGTGGTCCCAAAAGAGTTTCTTCTCAATCGAAGCAAGTTCGGATCGAGTGTCGTTCATCTGCGCTTTGATAAACAACTCTCATTCTCTTTTCAGCCCTGAAGAAGCCATCACATGATGTGCGAAAGCTCGGCAAATAACAATTTCACACGGTCCAACCCGGAAGAAGAAACGGTAAATACGTTATAATTACTTATTTAATTCGATCGCCAATTTATATTTATAATATAACATTTGAGTAACAAGATTTAGTAGGATAAGACTCAAAGGGATATAAAATTGTGATTGAAGCATAGCCAGACACTTGAGGAAGTTAGTAGGGGTGCGCCGTAGGTACACAATAAGCATTAATATGTAAGGGGCGAAGTTCCGCCAATACCTTCAAGTACTTATCGAGTTGGCAGGCTGTCGCGAACTAAGTGAGGTAGGTCTTTGTAAAGGGCTCGCGAGGACGGAGTATCGAGATGCAACGCCTCTCCTTGTCGGAGGGGGGGGGGGGCTTTGTGAGTGGATTCCGTAGCGAATTTCAGTTTCAACTTTCAGAATGAAAAAGTCCGAAGAAGAACAAGCTAAGCAGGTATACAATGTTTGTTTTTTTTTTTTTAAGATATAAACATTAAAAAGACAATTGAGAGTTACATTTGGACAGTGAGGGTTAAACCCACAAAGGCAACTTTACTACATTTTCAGTTATATTTTAAATTTTAAAAGCAAATAAAATACATTAATAAAAATTTAGTTTAACGATTTTTCAATTTTAACTCTCTATACCTTCCTTTCAATGACAAATTTCAGCTAATGAAAAGCTGAAGAACAGATATGTTTTTTTTTTGTTTTTTTAAAGAAAACTTGGAAGAAAATACATCAATCAGTATAATTAGTAAAGGATTTGTTATGTTCTGTTACGTGGCAATCGATCTAAAAGTTTTAAAAATAACATTATTAATACCTTTTTGACGACTTTTCGAATTTTATTCATTCTGAAGACAGAAAAATGTTAGTTACTTTATTAATAATAATTAATTATTTTATTAAAACACCATCAATTTCATTTTTTTAAAAATAATTAAACGATATAAAATCTCAAAAAACTACAACAAAACTAACTTTACAATCATAGTTTATAAATTTCAACTTATATATTTGAGGAACTATGTGTATTCATTTATAAAGAAGCTCAAATTTTAAAATAATATGGGCCCAGCCTAATTATCATTGTTTTTCCAATTCCCAATGTTTTCTGATATGCATTTTTCATAAAATGGCAGTTTAATAAAAATGCTATAAAATTACATTTACCTACCAAAATTTTTTTTCTTTAAGTAGATTAAATAGCAAATATGGAATTACTTCAACAATACATTAAAACAATGAATTTGTTTTAACAATCCCTCCCACTTCTACATACATTTTAGTTTCTCCTAAGAAACGGTTAACATGGTAATATTCTTTCAATTGTTGCCGTGAATAACTTTTTTATTTTTTTAAAAGGAAATCTCCTAAAGCCATCAAGATGGAATTCCTTTGAACTAAATAAGATATTAGCAATTCATTCTCCATTGAATAACTTGCATAATTAATGCGGAAGTCAAATTTGTAAGGATAAAAAAAAAAAAGGTTATCTTAATGGATTCAGAACAAATGTACTTGTTTCTGTATATCTTACATTCATTTTATTTTCATCGAATAAATTGTTTTATTTTATTTTAACCAAGAAATGTCAGTTATAATGTATAGATAGTAATACCTAATTAGCTATTAGCGAACAGAATAATATTGTGAAGTTTCCTTATTGCAATACAAGTTAAAGTTGGTCGGAAATTAAAATGCATGTAAAGTAATAGTTAAAAAAAAAAGTGGAATAAGAACGAGGTTACGGCCTAGTCTTGGATTTGATATCCATCAGTGCTTGAATGAAATATGTAACTAACCTATAATGAAATGCAACTTATTCTATTAAAACTTTAATTTATTTTTAAAAATAAATAAACTAACCCTATATCTTTAAATAAATTAACTGCTATGTAAAAACACTATGTTATAGAGTTATAGTGTTGGATAGGACCAAACCTATGCAAAACTTAAAAAACTAAGCAAGCCACTGTTGGATGTTGTGTGATTTCATTATTTCATGAAATATCAGGCAAATATTTACAAATTCTCTGGTGACTTACAATCTAAAATGTTTTCCATGTATGAAATATAGTGTCCAATGTATACTGTATTCAAGCATTAACAATTTATAAACAAAAATCATATTATATATATATATATATATATATATATCAGTTTCAATTACATAATCTGTATAGTAACAAATTGTAACACAAGAGCCTCGGTCTCTGTTGATCCCATGATCGGTCCCAGCAAGCTTTCCTCAACTGCAATTGTCCATTCAGACTCGCAAGACTTGGTTTTATTTAATATGAATATTGCTGTATATTATTAATATAATAAAACAATATTATTAATATTGCTTTAGCGATTATGTGCAAAGGAAGTTTGCTTAGATTAAGTTGCTTCTATATAAGCTAACTTCATGGATGTTTCTTATTCCTGCTATTGATGGTAGGACTCGAGTGAAGTTGGTCCAAGGGCAGTGTACTTATATCATTACATTCACTTTCATTACAAACATCAGTCCATCGCATAGATAAACTGAATAAATATAAATAACCAATTAATAATGCGATTTTTGTTGCATATCTTATTGCTTTTTCTTATCACGAATATCGCAAAGACAGTTCTTGCTCAAATTTATCACCAAAATATATAATAATAAAAAATTCGAGATTTTAAGTCTCAATAATATATCACATAATGTATTTTAGCAACAATGTCTGTACTAGAGTTTATCTGATAATAACTTTATTTTTATAATGATATTAACTTTAGTTTATTTTTAAAAATAATTCAGAGCATGGAACATATAGTATAAATGGAAGAGACTTTGAAATATTACAATGCATTCTAAATCTCACAGGAAAAAAAATAATAAAAAAAAAATTTTTGATTTAAGGAGTCTTACCGTCGAGTTGTGATGAGGCAGCGGCAAACAGCAGGACGAGGACCAGGGCCGCTGTCCTTCTCCCGTCCAGGCCTACCATCTCAGGACATCATAGGCTGCAACAGACAATACAAAAAGGGGTGAGTGAGCATAGGGGAGCTTAGCATCAGGGTGGGATTTCCATTTCATCAGAGACATGTGATGCAGGGAGAAGAGGAAATCTGTGTCAGGTATCCATAAAGCACACAATTGTCAACCGGAACTCTGTCATATTAAAATTTAAATATAATTGTATATCAGGTATTAGGTTATATACATGAACTTAAAGGGATTACGGGAGAAAATTGTGTGATGTGGAGTTTTAGAACCCCTCCCCCCACCACTTTCTCTCTCTCACTCCCTCTCCATCCTCCTCCCACCGGCCTACCCACCCTCACTCCCTCTCTCTCGCTTTCTATCTCTCTCTCCCCTTTGACGCAATTCTGATGATGGCAATTCATTATTGACACAGCATTTGAATAACAACTGAATTAAACTGAGTTTCCACCTCTTAGACTTATAATCAAATAACCTAATTACTAACCTAAGACTAAGTACCCCAAGATACTTGACAAGAAGTGCACGTCGTCATCTAACAAAATTTAGGAAGTTTACGTTCCGCCCTCAGTAAATTGGAACTAGCGGGGGAAAATCATGACCTCATACATATTAAGTATAGTATAATATTCATAAACGTATAAAGAATATAATTATTATAAAATAAATTAAAACTCATTGGACCTTAATATAAAATAACAATAAAAAGTTGTATTCGAATACAGAGGTTTTGTATATGTCTATAGATGAATATTTTACAAGCATTTTAAATATAAACATACAGCTAATTCTTTGATAACTCCACTTAGCGCGAATAAATAATCTGATTAAATATCTAAAATATTAATATTATCAAGGAGCTGTGATATGATTCATATATATAAATAAATAGCTGAACATACTTTTTTTTTTTTTAATTTCAGTTCCATTCTCACCAGAGTTCTTGCGCGTTAACTTTGACCTTGCCCAGAATATTGAAAGAAGATCCCCCCTTCTTCTCCCCGATAGATGAGAAATCTGGTGACATCTCACCTAAGGGACAAAAAAAAAAATACACCGGGCCCTGAGGTCGGTTTGGGAACAGCACTGATCACGTTTTTTTTTTTAAGGGCTGCAGGATCACATGCCTGAAAGCGTGTAGAGTGTGTGTTAAGGCATTAGTTCCAGACAAACACGCATGAGTCAGCTGATCGCTTGGTTATAGACGTAAAACACTAATTAACCGGAAATATATACTATGTACAATAATGTGTGTGGTTGTCATAACGAATTGAGACTAATCTGCCTGAACTATAACAATTTTAAGCTGAAAAAAAAAGAAAGAAGAAAAAGAATAAAGATGAAGACAAAGGAGCGATGAGCCGTCCAGTCAGTCATCTTTTAGAGAAGGAAGTGGTCACTTGAGAGACAGAACAATAAGCGAGCCTACTACCTCTATGGCCTGAGTTATTATTAATATTTCCTACTTCCCTGCTGCTCTGTGAGGTCGACAGTCTCTTCCTATTTCATTGCAGGCCCGGTAATTCCCGCCGGCCAGACCTGGAGTGACGGATTTTCTCAGGTCTGCAGACAAGCGTACGGGAGACTGCAAGACAGGATGCATAATTATAATAACAATGGCCTTCATATCAAGATCATGAAGAAAACATGGCGGGATCAACGCTACTGCGATACACTCATTTCCATATCTAATAATAATTTGCTCTTAATTGAGATTTTTTTTTAATTGCTAGGAAATCAAGTTACTCACGTTCGCACCAACATAACTATTATTAAAATATTTCCTTTACACACATGCTAGTTTTAATCCCTACGGAATATAGTCTCGACAATTTACAACAAGAAACCTAAGTTAAAAAGTTGATTTTTTATTAGTTGACAGAAATTACAGCCAAAAATGTGTATTGAAGAGAAGCTATAGTAATTAATAATTATTAAATTTACAGAACATCGAGTGGCAAAATATATTTATGGAACATAAAGTGATTATGCTGGAGAAATTAGTCATGGTTTCGGGCTGGATCGGAGAAAATAAATACTCCAAAACTATTAGGTAATTATTTTTTTATTGCCAACATTTCGACTTAACTGGTAAGTCGTCATCAAGGCGGACAGATATCCAAGAGAGGTTTATGGTTAAATCTCAGAGTGCAGAACTCTGCTATTCTAAATAGTTCAGTAGAGATCTCTCCAAACACCATTATCGCACTGATGATGACTTACAAGTTATGTCTGCTATAATAAAACAATTACCCTTAATTACCTGGCAGAAACCCTGAATAATTTCTCCAGCATAATAGTCGACGGTCAACCAATCTCCAACAACAATGCGATCAAATGTTCCCACTCTCAATGAAATTCTTTACTTTATTTTCAGTTTTTTCGCCGACTATTCTCAACCCATTGCTAAACAATTCGTATTAATTGGAATTACAGTTTCCTAGCAATATGTACTGAGGTTTGTAGTGGGGGAATATTCCACCACTCAATGTTCCACTTCTTCTTTTTATTCGTATGTGTTGTACATTCAAGCCAAACTCACACGAAAAAAAATAAACAACACAAAAAAAAAAAAAAATAGGTAAAAAACTTAACCCTGCATAAAAAAGGTTTTTGAGACACTAGATTGAATTCCCTTACAAAAGAGAAATTCATTCTAGTTTAAATAGGTTAGCTCACTTTCTAAAAGACATAATAAAAGGCACTTTAGTCTAACGTCAAAAGCAATTTAAATAAAGATAAATAACAGTGACTGAATTATAGTTAACTGTAAAAAAAAATGACTAATTAGAATTAGCCGTCTCACTTGAGTTATTTGCCGGATGTATCTTGGAGAGATCCACGTGGCCACACAATGGAGAACAAATGAGTCGTGGTATTGAAGCACACATACACAGTAGCCAGCCACCAGTGGCCGACCGTAATCCCGCAGCCTTTGATAAGGCCCTGTTCAAGGCGGCATGTATATTTATGAGGGGATAGTTGTGCTCCAGAAAAAAAGGCGCGGGGGCCCCTTTCCCGCCCTAAATCAGCTGATCCTAACGCCATTCATATTTCCCCAGCCCTCAGCGCTCCCCTCAGTCAACAGCATTAGCATATCTGCCAGCAGGTCCTCTTCAGCTGTCCCAAGCCTCATCCCTTAACACAATCCTTCCTTCATCCCTTCTTACCTCCAATAATCACAGGCTTTGCTTCGCTAAATAAACAGGATATATTAACAGGTTAGTATTCAAAAATGATTTTTCATCCATTTCTTTATTCTTCTTGAAGTAGTTTCATTATTTTCAAACAAAAGACATAGAATGAACGTAATTCCTGACGAAAAGAATCGATCAATATATAAAACTATGTCTTAAATCATATCTCTCGTTAACTTCTTCGACTTGTTTCTCTTATGATAAGGAGACATTCGAATTTTAATATTTTAGATAAGTACAGATAATATAGTTGTACCTTCTAATTCTAGAAGGTACAACTATATTCTATATAGAACTATATAGAATATAGTTATAATAAAATTAGCACTAGCTAATTTTAGACATGGTTGTTCACAGGCTTTTCTTCTCAGGATATTCAGCTAGTGCCGATGACGAAAATAAAGTATTTGAAAAGTTTCAAAATAATTTTTGGAATCACTCCTGGGGATTGTGATAACTTAAAACGATTGATTTTGGAAAAAATTTTATAGGTAGAACCGTGTTTCCTGTAACCTTGCTGTCCGAGATTTAAAAAGGATGTAAGGAGCTAATAGTGTGGAAGTCGAAATAGTGAACAGAAAAAAATTCCTTGAAGAAGTCGAAAACTGTTTACTTGAATGGCCAATGACTTATAGATCGGAAATGGACATAGGGGAACAATAACTTTAAGTGACTCTAATTGTATCGCCCCTACATTACTGGAGTATCCAGAGAATTATCTAAATAAACACCCTTTTCTGTTAATCATCTATGAATGAATTAAAACCATCTATTGGTCATTTCTTTGTCCACCCCAAATTAATGGACGTGTTTTCAGGTTAACCTTATAATAATAATAATTTACATACCGAAGAATGGTTTATGTAAAGAATGTAAAGTATACAGTACGACACTGTTATTATCCGAGGGACTAAGGAGCTCTGACAAGTTCGAGGTCGACGAAAGAAGGTCCAAGCTGAAGTGACGTCATGTAGCCCGGTGACGCATATATCTTCAAGAATGTCTCGCTAACTTATGCGCATCTTTTTCGCACGCCTCCAATCGATTCGATTTTTGTTATTTACTTTTCAGCCTGACACAACTTTGAGAAAGTCAGAGGTCATAGTCAAAAATAACTAATATTGAAAATATAGAAAAACTAAGATGAAAAAATATATTTAAATAAGTAGATGTCTCGCAAAGTTCCAACTATGAAAAATAGACTGAACACTCATAAATGCTTATAAATATTTTATTTGGTTGTGGTTTTTTATCCCACGTAAATTTTAAACAATTAATGAAAGGGAATAGAATAAAAAAAATTATCTGTCCCAGCCAGGAATCGAACCTGGATCTCCTGCTATCCAGGCCGGTGCATTTACCACCAGTAAATTTAAGTATTTTACCAGTACTGGTAGTATAACTGGTAAATACACCGGCCCGGATAAATGTTTATATATTTATGTGTCGACCGAAACCCAACAAAAAATATCTAATAACATATAATTATGGTATTGACAAAAACACATTATAGATGAATCTAATTCATCAATATCTGTAAAACACTCATAGAAAGAAACTTTATCTTCTGGTAAATCTTTGTTATTCATAATATGATAATAATGGACTTATGATGTCATGGTAGTGTATCAAGGCATCACTTGACATTACAAACCATAATTATTCTTGATAAGCTGCATTTAATCCAACCCCCACTGCTTTCGAAGTACAAAAAGGAGAGAAGTGGATTACAAGGGATTTCAGACATGAGCCGGGAAGACTGTTTCCAGTTGGAGCAGGAGTTTCGGTGCCATTCGCGGATCTGCCTACAAGAGCCCGGGAGGTGGGGGACGAGATCTCATAAGGAGTCCTCACTTAGGGGACAATACCTCTCTCTACCCCTCCAGGCCCAAATAGCGCATTCGTATTCAGGAGGGCCTCTCTTTCGAGGAAGGGGGGGACCGGTCCCCCACCCCCTCGTATTAACAACATTTTTCCCCCTCCCCCCTCGCCCACTACCTTTCATTATTCCGCAGCGCGGCGGGCACTCCGAGGCTCGGTTTTACGAGAGACAAAGCGAGGGGAGGGCTCGTGGAGCACTTAAACTCGTAGGAGGCGATTCCTTTTATGAAGTGTTGCGCCGGCAGCTGGAGGGGCACTCCGGCCGAGTCTAATAAGAGCTACTAGAGTTCCTTCGGGGGAGAGGATGGAAAAACTCGAGTGGCGAATAAAGTTTCAAAGCCTACTCCAAGTCGGTTTCAAGCGAAGAATAAAGGTGTCAAAAAAAGAAGAGGGAGAATAAAAGTAGAAAAGAACTGTCACCGTCGGTGGTTAATTAACCAACTCAAGGAAAGTAGCATACAGGATACCTTCTATAAACAGTACTTAAATGTATTTGAGGAATACACATACATTGTACACAAAATAAATCTACAATCAGTGAACGACGGTGGAATAATTTCGCATGAGAACTAAGAAGAAGGTTCGATAGCCTAGCTAATCGAAGCATATTTCCTCAGTCATGGAAATGTGACCTTAGGGACATGACGTCCTCTCTCGTTTTCATGATAGGTAGGTGTGGCAAATTACTATTTTAATTTGTTTAATTTTTTTTTAAGAGGTTGTTGTCCGCATGTTTGTTTTTTAAGTTCTCTTACATAGCTTTCTACATTCATACTTTTGATATCATGTTACATTATGTTAATTCTATGTTATAATATTGTCAATTATTATTGTATTCTCATGACACTGTAGATGGCTTACAATGTAAGCCGAAACGTTGGCAGATTATCTTTAAAAAAAATACTTTTTTTTTTTTTAAATTTGTATTTTTTTAAATCTACCTTGACCGAACCCCAACTAAAACCATCTAAGAATAATATCTAAAANAATATTAGAATAAATAATTTAAAATAGAAATTATGTACCATAAGGTATTCCCCTTGCATTAAATAGGTTTATTGGATCGATAAAAATGTTAGAGCACACTCATTTTCTGAAATAATAAAAAGTATAAAATTTTAAATGATACATGGGTAGGGAGGTCTCCAGTCGTCTCCTTTCGGTATCTTTCAGCAAGGTACTTTTATTCCGACTGTTTCTTAGCAAAGTTGATGGCAGGGGATGGTCAAGTTCGGTGAGGATATCTCAGAAACCCGGGTCCTGAAACTGCTTAATTCTGTAGCACCTGGTCCTTCTGTACTACTAGGATTGTACCGGCTTCGTGCCACCCTTTAGGAAAGTACTGACTACTGTCCTACAATTTGGGAGTACCATATGTAGGACACGTTTTAAGTGAGGTGTGTTTCTTAAATGGAGGAAATGATCGTCCTAATCTCTGATGGGCTTACGTCAATTCGGTCCTCTTTGTGTGAGTAGTACAAGTTTGTTTCATATCTGATTTGCCTGATAAGCTTAGGTTTTCGGGAGGGTGTCTCTTGACAGTAAATCAAGGCAGCGCGAATGTAGACAAGTAGACCGAAGTAAGATAAAAGTTGGAAGAATTGGTAAGTACAGCTTGAATGTGATAAGTCTGACAGGACCTGCGATCAGTCTAGCTTAGGTTTTTGGATAGTAGTAATACAGTTACAGACTATAATTTGGATATAATTTGTCCATTTTCATTTTTAATTTATTTTTTTATTGTTATTTTTTAAATATTGGACACATTTATTATTTTAGCTTTCACTATTTATATAATAGTAATTTAGTTTGTTGACTATTTGTAATCTTGTATTTTTAAGTAGTATTTCGTATTGTAACCATACGACTGGTCTTTTATATTCTGTCAAATTCTGTAGTAATGTATGTCCTAAAGAAGAAATTAAATATTTCGTAACTTTCGGCATTTTAGTCTAAATATTTTACTCCATTGACCAAAATCCATATCCCAAATCCTTTTTTATAATAATTTTTTTTTTCAAAACCGCTCTTTAGTTTACACAAATAGAAGAAGGGTGAGGAATATTGACTCTTTGTTAAATATACCAAATAGGTGAGAGAATATAATACTTTCATGTCAGCGTGCGTCTTTAGGCGTGTGCGCGTGCGTACCAAGTGACATAATACCGGACGACAGACGGACAGACAGAGGTGAGAGCGAGGAGCCACTAGAATAGGGCAGGCTCGCATTGTATTCAAATATCCAGGGCGAGGTGGCTCCTATCCTCACGTCATGATGAGAGTTTATTTATGATTGGGGAAGGTGTGAACCATTTCTTCTTGGGATTTATTCATCCTGCAATCACTTAGGATGTATATATAAATTCCCCCAGAGTTCCTGGACACTTCCTCTCGAACTCTTTAAAAAGCTTTGACATCAGAATGAATTTATGTAATGATCTATCTGGCTGTAAGAATGGGATTATTATTCAAATTGATCATTCAGTAGTCCTACTTAGGAGGAGCTGAAAAATCCGTAACGCAGGAGATTCGTAAACTAAGCAGATTTCCCCTCAAGTTTCATTAAAGATGGGCATAATAAGGGTAAATGTGACTTATTTGATTTAAAAATTCGGAGAGAAAAATGAATTTATTAGGTGAGGTCAGTAAAGCTGGTTGTGGGAGTAAAGCGTGGAGAAAGAACTCATCCTTTATAGTTACTTTCTTCAATATCTATCTCAATAAGAGTTCTTCGTAAAATTTTTATAAAATATAAATGTTAAAAATTAAATATTACACATATGAAGATCAATAATTTTTTTTCCATTATGCTAAGTACAATAAATATATTACTCATAAAAAATTTTTTTAGATTTTTTTTTGTTGGGGTTCGGTCAAGGTAGATCCACAAAAATACAAATTTAAAAAGAAAATGTGTATTTTTTAAATTATCTGCCATCGTTTCGGCTTACATTGTAAGCCATCTTCAGGGCTATCATGAAGGCGAGAGAGGACATCCTGTCCCTATGTTTACATTTTCGTGACTAAAGAGTTATTGATTCACTGATTTTCAGTCATGAAAACGCGAATTTGGGGACAGGACGTCCCCTCTCGCCTTCATGATAGCCCTGAAGATGGCTTACAATTTAAGCCGAAACATCGGCAAATAATTTTTAAAAAAAATACTTTTTTTTTTTTTAAATTTGTATTTTTTTAAATCTACCTTGACCGAACCCCAACTAAAACCATCTAAGAATAATATCTAAAATAAAAAAAACTCTCCATTTGAACATCTTTCCCAGGTTTTGATAAAGAAATCAACGGCGAAAATATTGAAAAATCGGAAAAAACAATGAGTGAAAAATGCATGAGCATTAAACTTTGATCTGGCTGGAAAGACAGAGACCCATCACATTCGCAAATTTCTCCTTATTAAGCGTTTTTCATTAAAGTTATACAGGAAATAAACAATAGAAAATTAAATTTTACTCCTATTATGCTCTACAAAAATTTTTGTAATTTAAAAACCAAAGAAAATAATAGAAATATTAGTTTTAGTCTATCTCTATATAACCCCTCCTACCCTCATCTGATTTCAACCGAAGATTACTTCTCTGAAGGGATTGGTGTCCTAGACACTTTTTGTCGAAACACTAATAATAACGAATATAATAAGATTTCAAATTTTGGGATTCCTTTAACACCCTTCCACCCTTTCAACAGATTTCAGCAATATATGAAATCATCTAACAGTTTTCAATAAGAGGTGTAAATTCCGAATTCTGTTTCATTATTTTAAAAAATTACTGGTAATAGAGCACATACGACAAATATATATATGTATGTATGCACGGTTTTTGTTTCCAAGAATAAGCCATATTTTATGAATCTCAGATAAATCTATTATTTGCCTGGAAGGCTCTTTTCAAACGGCAAATTTTTTTTTAATTTTATTGGAAGCTATAATACTTACCATACAGAAATGGGTTTTATGTATTTTAATGTGAAATATAGAGGTTATTTCAAAGAAAAATTTTAATTCTTTTCAAGAGGTAATTTTTAGGAAATTTGTTCATTACAATTCTCTGTTAGGTTTTCCTTCCTAACAATAAGAAATAATTATCTTGGATATTTTTTTTCAGTGAAGTATGTCATTATTGTTGTTTTCCTACAATGAGCTTAATAAAGAGAAGTCCAGCCTTTACTAAGACTAATAAATAAATATAAAAATATAGATTTTATTTTCTATGGCTTTGTTATTGTAAAAGGTTTCATTTAATCAATATTTGTAGTATCAATGTCATAATACTATAAAGTAGTACCTAATGTTAAACAGATAGCTGTGAAATACCTTTATTGTCCACACTTTTTGTTTTAGCAGATTTTCCCTAAGGAAGTCAAGCTATTGACTTTGGGCTAAATTTAGCAGATTTAATGTGACAAATAGAGGGTTAAAAGTTATTAGAAATTATGTAGATATTAGCATTAATTATCTTTATAGTTTTTATTTCTTTGTACATTGGCGCTTAGATGTATTTCTTTTTTTTTTTTTTTCCTGTCTGTATGAAGTATACAAAACTCATGGTTATCAAGTTACTTTGCACCAAGGAACGATAGCGCCTAGCTGAACGTTGCTGGATTGGGAAACTATCTGCATAAACGGTGGACATAGAATTTATTTCTCCCCCCCCCCTTAAATGAGATAAATCTCTAGCAAAGCAAAGGGGGGATTACAGGATAACATCTGACAATGCATTTGTACTGGCTACAGTAAGTTAAAGTGCACACGACCGGGCGTGTCCTCAGAAAGCGCCACCTACGCAGGTCGCCCTCAAACCAGGGCGGAAACACTCGAGAGATATTCGTGAGATAACAAGACACTTCCAGGAGACATTTCTTTCCCGGCCATGTCGGCATCAGAGCTACAACCAGTACAGTTAGGGGATGCAGGGGAGATGTGTTCACCACTCAAAACACAGCTTGTTACATTCTTTTTTCTCCAGGAGTCTCTCTCCTCACCACGGTGAAAGTGGATTTCCTTTGAACTTTGAAAAAAAAAAAAAAAAAAAAAATATATA
>KZ808094.1:91342-116302 GCA_000696205.2 Oncopeltus fasciatus | reverse complement strand
ATATATATATATATGTTAACTGTGCGAATCAATAACATCCATTTTTAAAAATCTTAACGGGTCAATCCTCTGAAATGCTTTTTTTAAAAATAAATTGCATTTTAACTGGACATTATATCTACTGTCATTCAACGCGTAAAAGAATTTTATATTTTAATGAAGTTAAATTAGCTCGCCTCAAATAAAGCCTTTGGAGACTGCTCTATATGCTATTGCAATGTCACACTGAATTAATCTGAAAATGTAAATAAGGAGCAAGAAGTTTCGAGTAAGTCGGCTAATTTTGCCTTGTCGGGTAAAAAGAATTTTTGCTGAGTTTGCTTTGGAACAGCTGATTCATTAGTCTCTTTGCCAAGGCGTGCTTCCTGACGTTCCCGAGCCACTCTTGTATGCCCTCTGTTGGGCATCCTCTGACGTCATCGGAACGCGCAACTCCGATATTGGAAGGCACCCGGCGGTGAATTGCCCCGTTCGCCGCCGCCAGAGCTGGGACAGCAGGAATCTATTCTCAACAACATTTGAAGGAGGTGGAGAAAGCAGATGACAAATAAGCAGACCAACGAGGAGCTGGAGAAATCTATGGCCTACATACGGTAATTACTGTATTGTTATATTTGCGAAATATTAGTTTTTATATGCTGAATCAATGCGTAATTTTTCAACTAGTATAGTTAACAAAATATGGCAAAAAATCACAAAATTTTACTAATCACCAAAAAAATAATTTATCCTTAGTTAAATAAAACTATAAAAGTTCTAGAACATATAATCTAGGCTTGACTGACATAAAACCTGTTACGAAAATTTCATTTCAAATTATAATTCCTTTATGTAAATATTCTTGTTATTTTTTCACATTTATTCCACAAACGTAAACAATGTTCAATCAAAAATACATTATTGTAGATTATAAATTTGTAACTAGAAAAAAGTATAGGTTATAAAAAAATATCAAAGGGCATTGGAAAGGATTGAAAACAATGTAATAAAAGGAATCAAAATTATTTATTGAGACAATTATTTATTATTACAAAATCCTTTTCACAATAGTATATTTTAAATGAAATAATTGTTGTGATTCCTTATTATAAAACCAAAACAGTGTTCCTTTTTTACCTCTAGAATAATAGACCTTCGCCCTTTTCCCCAGATACTTAACATTTTGTATATATCAATCGAAAGCCCTAAGATAGTGTCAGAATATTCGATAAATGATAGAGTGAGGCCTATTTTCTTGAAGGTCAGCTGACTTCTATGACGATTTGAAAAATAAAAACCTTAAAAAAAAAAAAAAAATTGCAATGAAACCCATTCAAATCTTAAATTCAAGAGGGGCGATTTAAGCTGATGGATTGAGTCCAATTTCAACTCGAATGGCGCGAAAAGATAATTTTTTAATTAACTAGTACAAAAAGTAAAAAAAAAAAAAATTCACTTAGGAGTGGGCAGAAAAGTGATGTAATCCACGAATGGAAGACTCTCACATAGTCATTTCAATGCTCAGATTTATGATTTGTCAAATTTGACCTTCAGGAAATGAGTGGATCACTAAGCTGAATGATATTTCATTTGCATCATTTTTCAATAGTAAAAATATGGTGAAATAGTACAATACATAAGTAATTTTAAATAGTACCTTATGGTTTAGGAGATAAATAGTTCTTCTCTTAAAATCGAGCGTCTAAGATTCCTAGTTGGCCGAAGTTAATTTTTACTCGACTTCCTTGTCCTGAGAATTGTAACCCAATGCAAAAAATAAAAAATAAAATAAAATAAATAAATTAAAAAAAAAAAAAAAAAAAAAAAAAAAAAAAAAAAAAAAAAAAAATTATGTTCTTCTAGCCCAATCAAAGAACATTAATGTAGAGGGATAGATGGTAGGGTGAAGCAGAGCTGTGGGTGGTCCTGGAGGCATTGTCTCACCCACTCACTAACACACGGGCGTAAGGGAACATCTAACTGCAGGCGCAGACGGGTAGGAGTACACAAGCACACACACACACACACATATAGCTGGAAGCAATTAAATGATTCCAAGCGAACAGCTGACCATTGCGAGCCAATCTGTCGGAAGGCCCGACCTACCTCACTCACCCGTACAAGACGTAATAGCCTTCGTATGATTGTTTTCCTCTGAGGAATGTGGCATTTCAGGCTGGAGAAAAAAAAAAAGACCATGAACAGGAGGGAAGTAGAGGAGAAGTTAAGGGAAATGAGATTATTTTCTGCTAAAACAGCTCTAATATAACACCATGTGGTAATACTAATTCCCAAATAGGATTCCCTCCTAAATTGATGGAAAACACATGTTTTTTCAACCCTCTTTACACCACCAGTCGAGTGCGGAAACCATTAATAATAATAACAATTCCTTTCATGAAATGAGTACAAACATTTTTTTTTTCTACAAGTAATGCTGATTTATTTTAACCTCAAACAACTTTGGGACAATGTGGGAGAGACTTGATGCAGAAAACCTCTACAAACTTTACTTCTCAATTGATTTTTTTTTTTTTCTGTGTTAGCCTCCCTTGCAATCACTTAGGGTCATTGGAGGGAGGGGCTATCTACAGGTTGCCATCCCTTTTTAAACACCCATGGCTCAGGACAAGCTTCTATTTATAAATAAAAGATTGACCTGGGCGGGATTTGAACCCGCAGCATCAGGATTGCGAGACCAGAACGGATCCCCTGAGCTAGCCTGGCGCCCCTTCTCAATTGATTAAGTTTTTATTTTTCATACATAGTCAAACCCGCAGTACCAATCTTGAAATATCACAAAGGATACATTCAACTTAACCATCACCCGAAATATTATTTAATTTATTATTAATTAATTTAATTTGAATATAATAGTTTCGCGTTAAGTATTGGCACCTCTTCAGAATCTAAAAATAGATAGTCGGTTGACCGTCAAACTCTACGAGGAAGTGTTGGGCGGGGATCCGGTCATGGAATTTGAAAAATAAAAAAATTGCCTTCCTCATTTAAAATGTCAGGCCTTCTTCAGGTCAACGGGGGTGATTCTCATACTAATAGTCTCATATTCTGGGGTAACTCAATCATGATTAAGAAGTATTTTATCATAAAATACTTTATTTGTATCATCATCATCTGATTACGATTATGACCCACGTTGAGGAAAATCGGAGTGAACGCATAAGAGCTGCCTACTTAGCTGAGACACGACTTGGCCACTTCCAGAACAAGTGGATTACAATTTCAGGTCAAGAACGGTGTAGATTATGCAAACAACCATTAGACAAATTCTATCGGCCCACGAGAGATAAATTTAATTTATTGATCTAATTCTAAAGTAATAGTCATTGATCTCATTTAATATAAGGGTATTCTAATACAGGAAGACAATACAAACACACCCACGCACACAGACACCCGCATGTATATATATATATATATATATATATATATATATATATATATATATATACAGTAAAAAGAAAAAATAGAAAGAACAGGAAAAAGGAAGAAAAAAAAATTACAATAGTAAAAATTTTCAGGGAGACTTCTTGCCCTTCGTCCGAGAGGAGTGAAGAGAGACTATATATGTGTGTGTGTTATAAGGTATTACTTAAGTAGAATCGTTTAAAGATCAGTATAAATTTTTCCAAATGTCGTTATGGTTCTAACTTGAATAACATGATTCCAGTTTCTGTGTTATCTGCGAAAAAGAAAGTACTAAAAGTTTTTGTTTATTTCTACTAGATATGATAATTTATTTTTTTTAATTCAAGAAAAGGAAGAAATATGCTGTTATTTCCATAGCGTAACTAGATATTACCATCATAATCTTATAATCATAATAAAAAATTATTTTATCTAATAATGAATAGTTTTTTTAATTTCCTTGACTACTACTTGTAAAATAAATAGAAGTATACTCATTAATTATAAAATTATTAAAAATATACCATNTTGTATTTCTACAGCCCTGAAGATGGCTTACAATGTAAGCCGAAACGTTGGCAGATAATCCTTCATTAAAAAAATACATTTTTTTTTTAATTTGTGTTTTTTTGGATCTACCTCGACCGAACCCCAACTAAAATCATCTTAGAACCTTTTAGATTATTTACCTAATATATCCTATCTTTATCAGCTTGGGTATAGAATAAACATAGGTGTAGGTGTAAAACTTGATACAAAAATCCCATACTACTAAATTATGAATTCAAACTTTTTTTTTTATTATCCTACCCAACAGACTATGATCACACTTCTTTTATAATTATATCATTAATATTATACGACCAGGACTTAATGTCCTGGGCTTGTGTTTTACATAAATATATAGCTCAGCATTTCCCTAAAATAATCCTTTAGCGTCCTTTTTTTTTAAAATATGGAATAGAAAAAACTACTTTACTATAAGTCTAAATTGCCCTTTAGGAAGAATAAAAAATCATAATATACGTCTACATTTAAAAAAAAACGAGGAACGAAAAGTTTTTATTTTACAATCATATTTTTAAAATTTACAAAAAAAAAATGGATGAATTACTATGCTCTTTAGGATTCACTATTTATTTATAAATCTTACATATAAATGATGAATTTCAAAAGCTTATATATAAGTTTCTTAACAATATAAATATTATAGAGATATAAAGAGCACCAAAGAAAAGAGTTTTATGATTTATGAGAGGGGGTTGATTTAAAGACAGAAACCTTGGAGAGATGTGGTTGAAACCTCTTAAATGTTTTTCTTTTAAATACATTTTTTTAAATAAATAACATTCCTTCATTTGTGAAAAAATAAGAATATACAAAAATTTAAATTAGAATAATTGGAATAAATAAAAAAGAGGCTTCTTAAGAATATATTGAAGTAATTTCGGCGGGGAGCTTAAGTTTAATCCAGTAATTTGAGTAAAGGAGACGGATCACGCGAGTTGGGAATCTTTTATCCAATTTAAGACTGTGATAAGATAATATGATGTGAGCAAGGGTTTACGATAAGAGCTCTGAATTGGGTTTTTTGTAACAATCTTAGCAAGAAGATCAAAAAGAAAAACACCGGCGGGGAGGATGCTCAGGTGGTATATGATTAGTATTAAATAAAATAAAATAATATATTAATACAGTTTTGGCGTAGTTTTCGGAGCGGAAGGTTAATCTTTTTAAATTGTGTAGTACATTTATGCTCCTCAAGAGGGAACTAAGAACGCGAAAGTAGTCGGACAATAAATAATTATAGTTAGAATTATTATCATTTATTTTTTACTTTTTGATTTCCATCAAGAAGTAGGAAACTATGTCTGCAGCCATGCAATGATTCTACACCAGAACGAGTTATCCGTAGGTCACCACCCTCATATAGCCAGAGCGGCCGCGTCAAGATAATTCCACACTGGCTCTCAACGGAATAACTTCAGCCCGCTAAAGTGGTGATTAATCCCACGTGCCCAAGATCCAGAAGAGTTAAAGTTAGTAACCTGATCGAGTTAAGAAGCTTTCAGACGGGCTCAGGAATCCAATAGATCCTTACTACGACACCAATCGCGCCGTTATATGGTATCCATCGATTCCAATATTCCAGATTAATCAATCGAACTCTAAACACTATAATATTTTGATGAATAAATTATAAATATAAAAAAAAANGAAGAAATATGCTGTTATTTCCATAGCGTAACTAGATATTACCATCATAATCTTATAATCATAATAAAAAATTATTTTATCTAATAATGAATAGTTTTTTTAATTTCCTTGACTACTACTTGTAAAATAAATAGAAGTATACTCATTAATTATAAAATTATTAAAAATATACCATTGAAGGCTTAATCTTTTTCCACGGGAGTAAAAAGCCAGGAATGTTAATCAGACATCAATTTCTTCGGCCCTAGTAAGGAAAAACCGACGGGGTGGCGGGGGCTCGAACCCGGGCACTGATAATGAAAAGTCATCCTTTGTGGTGGGGGGAGAGGAAGAAGCTACGCCTATTTGTAAGGCGGTCGCAAAACACGAGCTGCCGGCTCCGTTAATCACGAGGACTTGGCTCGCGGTGAGATCGGACAGCGGGCTTACATTAATAAAACGTTCTTCTGAGAGAGGGGAGGAAGGGGTGCCCGTCAACTGTGATCTCTCCTCTGCCAAACACCACGCCGACATACAGACGTACAAGGAATACTTGGGTAATGCAATACAGTGCAAATACTCACCTAAAACTCCAGAGTTATTTTGACATCTTATTGAAAGCAAACTAACTATATCTAGTCCGTAACCAACAAAACTAAGAATAGAATTTCCAGTTCGTAGGAATTTAATAAAATATTTTTTTAAATAGTAATTTTTTTTTTTTTGGATCAACCTTGACCGAACCCTCACAAAAAATTCTCTACTAATTATTTACTAATTAGTAATTACGTTTTACATATAGCGTTTTCTCGTACTATAATGTTATCCAAGATACGATTCTTCATCTTTGAATTATATTTACCGCTTGTTAATCCAGTAAATTGAGCAGGAGTGCAATTTAACAACTGAAATGCCGACGTTGCTTCTTTTATTTTAATAATATAGGTGGTACTCAAACTCTCAAATTATAACACGAGGATGATCTTCTAAAGCATGTTTTATTCGTAAAAATTTTGTAGAACATGTATATCAAAGTTTAATTATAAATCTAAGATGTCCTATGTATAAGCTTTTTTAAGTCACTAATAAAAGTAGTGATATTTATGAAATTACAATTTTGTCTTTCTTTAACCCCCCCCCCCCCAAACAACAAACGAAACTAAAAATGAATTTGATTTCTCAAATTTGAAAATTCCACTAAGGTGTGAAAATTATTCCATTCTACTGCACAAGACATCTTAACTAAAAATATACCAGTTTGGCAATAATTTTTGGAAAATTTCGGTTCATTTCAAGTCGGACTGTACATAGACCGCAAATTTAAATATGAAAATTGTAATGGTTGTGAGAATAGTTATAAATGTAAGTAAATTGATAAACAAGGGCGATGTCAAAACAATTTTTTACTGTATTTTAGTACTTGTTAAGTACTTATATATTATGAATCCAATAGTCTTTCATATTAATAAGAACATTTCAATCATCAATGTCTACTTATGCGGAAGAATTGGTCGGGGATTCGCTCTTAGGATTAAAATCATTAAAAAAGTATTTATTATTGACAAAGGTTCACTTTAAATTTTAAGCTTTTTTCAGAGCAATGGAGGTGATCGAGGAAGAGAATCTCTCTTGCTTTACGGTAACTAAATTTTGGCTGACTCTCTTTCTCCATCACCCCCCATTGCCCTGAAGAAGACCTGAAATTTGAGCCGAAACTTTAGAAATAATAAAAAAAATTTTGGTTAGAAATTATTAGAAAAATTAGAAACTATTTTTTGTTTCTTAAAATTTCAAAATCGAATCCCCGACCTATCCTTTCCCATAACGTGAGCGGTCAACTATCTAACTGGAGCTATTTTCACAGCCGCTCCTAATTTATGTGTCCAAAAGAAGAATTAATATCTTGGTTTTTAAAATAACAGCAAAATAAATAATAAATAGTAAATTCTGTACAACTAAGGTGCACGTGTCTTAACCAGCTCTAAGCCCCTAAAAGAAGGGACAGGTATATGTTAGACCATCTACACCGTACCAACAAATGCAACAAAATAGGGGAAAGAGGCGAGACGTTTAAGGCTTTTAGAGTGGTGATAAAAATCAATCCTGAGAGTGTTCTACCGAAAGTGGGAAAGGTAAGAGTGTCCCACTGAGCCAAACGCACGTAAGAGTGAGGGCTCCCACAGTGGGAGCAGTCCCACCAAGTAGCTCCGGGACATCTGGTGCCCGGTCAGCTGAGAGGTAGTGATGACGGCGGCACCTTTCATCGGCACCAGCTACCTGTGTCCTGGAGCGGGCAAAAACTCCTCCGCTATCATGCTGTCTACCATTACCCAAGATCGCCATACTCTCCCACCACAATACCCTCCCTCCAATAAAAGCAGCTGCCTTCATTTTGAAAATTTTTTTTAAATTCCCACTCCTTTCGGTGTCCAAGCTCTTTTATATGTATGAGGGGTAAGGTACTGCTCGAACAGGTTATTGAGCACCTTGGTCAATTGGTAAAATAATTTTGAACAATTACTTAAGTATAGAACAATATTTCTAGAATATATTTACTGTTTAGATACTTATATAAATAATAACTATTAAATGTCACATATATATTTTTAATTTTATAAAAATTAATTCAGATCTAAATTGTAAAAAAAAAAAAAAATTATTTTATCTAATAATGAATAGTTTTTTTAATTTCCTTGACTACTACTTGTAAAATAAATAGAAGTATACTCATTAATTATAAAATTATTAAAAATATACCATTGAAGGCTTAATCTTTTTCCACGGGAGTAAAAAGCCAGGAATGTTAATCAGACATCAATTTCTTCGGCCCTAGTAAGGAAAAACCGACGGGGTGGCGGGGGCTCGAACCCGGGCACTGATAATGAAAAGTCATCCTTTGTGGTGGGGGGAGAGGAAGAAGCTACGCCTATTTGTAAGGCGGTCGCAAAACACGAGCTGCCGGCTCCGTTAATCACGAGGACTTGGCTCGCGGTGAGATCGGACAGCGGGCTTACATTAATAAAACGTTCTTCTGAGAGAGGGGAGGAAGGGGTGCCCGTCAACTGTGATCTCTCCTCTGNAAGGATTATCTGCCAACGTTTCGGCTTACATTGTAAGCCATCTTCAGGGCTATCATGAAGATGAGAGAGGACGTCCTGTCCCTAAGTTCACATTTCCATGACTGGAAATTTCAGTCGAAACGTTGGCAGATAATCCTTTATTAAAAAATACTTTTTTTTTAAATTTGTGTTTTTTGGATCTACCTTGACCGAACCCCAACTATTATCATCTTAGAATATATCTAGTTTTATTGGTGTCTTTAAAAAATATCGGTCGTAATAGATTTATAGTGTAATTCTAATCTATAAGTTTTACAAATAAAGCATAATATTTAATTATGTAACTTGAAAAGTTGAGGGCCTCTAGTCTTTTTAAAATAGAATAAATAAAGTAGGCATTTCAAGTTGTAATGAGCAAGACAGAACACAAATACCTGATTTTTTGAATTATCAAGCAAAAAGTCATTAATATCTTGCATAAGATTAGTATTAGACAACACTGGGTATAATAAGTAATTAAAAAACACTCATATAATTAAAAATTTTTTAGGTATAGTACGTATTCATTGAAGATATTTAATATGTTACTATGAGGGTTGAGCACCACCTCTCACCTCTATAGTACTCTCTAGACCCACCCATATGATCACTCCTCTTTGCGTAAACATTAATGGAACTTTGTGAATCTGGTTCGTTTGCGTTTTTTTTTCCGCTCCCACTGAAAAAAAAAAAAATTTACTGATAACATCAAAACTTTGTACGAAGGGATTTCAACTTTCTTCTGAGGGTAAAACCACCAAACTTAGAGGTTTTCAGTCAATTAAAGTAGAACACAGCAAATAAAACCGAAATAATGTATCCCTTTTATAAATTGCTCGACAGAAACATTATTATCAGAATTATCTCAGTCAATAAGGGTTGATAAGAAAAGTAATAGCACGATTGAATAAGGACAATAAAATCATCTATAATTTCCCCAAGTCAATGAGAGGGAAACCTTGAAGGTGGTAATTCTTGATTATAATTTCCTAAACGAAACTCCATTACCCAGCTGCTTTGATCGCCAGCCAATAAACCAAGGGCCTCGTATCCTTGATATTTCCCGCTCAGAGAAACTCATTTGCCCACAGTTCGTTTCGTTCTGCTCCGACGGCGAGAAGAGATCTGGGAGAAGGAATAAGAGATATTTAATAATTTAAAGTATATATTCGCTGTTAGGACATATGTCAGCTGTTTTACCACAAAATACTGAGAAGAAAAAAAAAAGAACAACTTTCCTAATGAGTAAACTACTGCAATCGATCAGACAAATCATGACCCGCCAAAATATTTTGTTAAATATTTTTTTAGTGCAAGGGAACAGAATAATAAATCTAACTTGCACTAAAAATTGTTGGAATTTACGTGGGATAAATACCACAAGAAAATGTTTATATTTTGTTTAATGTTTCAGTACAAGTAAAATCTGATGGAATTAAAAAAAAAAAAACTGTTCGCCGAAAGCTGAAATTTTTGCTGGACTGGTTATTTCATGAATTGGGACTTTAGGTTCTAACCCATTCTTAAAATGTGTCAAATTTCATAAGGCGCAATCCATGTCCCTAAAGAGGTTAGATATGGATCTTAAATTTTAAAACTGCCAAAAAGCCATCAGGTACAATTAACAAAAACACATCTAGCATAAAATTTATTCACACGTACTATTTTTTCGAATCACAAAAAGTTTTTTTGAAGTTAAGGAAGATGGAAGATTCAGCGGTAAATTTGTATCCTCCGTCAGTTATTTCATTTGAATAATGGCTGACTTACTGCAGTTAAATAATAAGTATTGTTTAAAAAAATAATATTAAATGTTATGTTCTAATCATTAACTTTATTGCTTGGAAGAAATACTTGAAATGGGGTAAATGATATCACACACATATGTCCAGGTGTTCGTGAACGCGAAAGCACGCAAACGCTATACACTAACACAAAAGAGACTAAAAAATGGTATTGAAAACTCACAGTTAATCTTTTAATAAATTAATTTTAATTATTAGTTCTGACTAAAATCCTAAGAGACTAAATTAACCTGTTATTTCAATCATACAGGTTAAGGTGAAGAAAAAATCTTAATTTATATACTTATATGATTTTAGTTGGGGTTCGGTCAAGGTAATTTGTTTTTTGGTTCTACCTTGACCGAACCCCAACTAAAATCATCTAAGAATAATATCTAAGGTGAAAAAAAAAACTCTCCTTTTGAACTTAATTTATATAAATTCTTCTTATATTATATTTAAACAATTATATGTACGTACATAGAACAATCCAAATATATTGAAACTATGTTGACATTGTATATTCCTAGTGTATATACTTAAAGTAAAGAAGAAAAGGTGGGATAAAGAGTGCAGTGAACACACACAAAAAAAAAAGAAAAAATCACAATGAGTAAAATTTTCGAGGAGAGAGAGACTGGTCCCCACCAGTGATTTTTTTCTTTTTGTGTGTTCACTGCACTCTTACCCCACCTGTTCTTGTTTACTATATATCGCTGCCGCGAGTGTTTCATTTTCTATAAATATACGCACACACGCACACACACACACACACACACACACACACACACACATATATATATATATATATATATATATATATATATTCTAAAAACACTTGTAACCACGATGGTTATTAATTTAAATTAACAGAAGGGATTAAGAAAAGACTAACCTTAAGAAAGATTAAAGAACAATTCTATAGAATATATATAGAATCCAAAAAAACAAACAAAATATACAAGTCACCATTTGGTAGAGAGAAGTAGGAAGGTTCCCAACCTTCAACTATGACATAGTGCTTTGCTTATGTACCCACAAATATACACGTAAAAAAAAAAAGAACTCTACTGCCATTTTGGTAACGCGACCGCGAGAGATATTATTAACGGCTATTTTCAGCGGATATCCACCTACCCCTGTTCAGCAGCTGGTGTGAAGGGGAAGTTTTGCTCCCCGTAAAGGTTTCGGCTGATCGACTGAAAGTCTGTACAGAACACAGGTAATTACCTATAGCTGCTCTTCGATGTTGCAAAGTTTTATTAAATCTGTTATCAATTTCAAACTTTTCATCGGTGTCAATTTCACGAGCCCCCTCACCCGGGGAAATTCCAAACTTACCCCCTTTTTACGGCCAAGAGAGGAGAGCGTACAACTTCACAAAAAGTTACATTTTTATCGTGGAAAAAATACCAGTACAGTCAGTGTGATAATATTTGACAGTCAAATGAGAAATGCAGAACGAGTAGAGTAATTGATGAAATATATTTAGAAATCTGAAACATTATAGATTTAATAGTTTTTTTTTTTTTTGAAGAGGTCCGGTCAAGGTAGATCGAAAAAAATACAATATAATGTGAATTTTTCATTATCTTCAAACGTTTCGGCTTATATTGTAAGCCATCTTCAGGACTGTTGAAGTATAATATTAATAATAATAATAACTATAATCTCTATAGTCAAAAACTCTCCTTTTGAAATTTTAGATTTAATTTTAATTTTGTTGAAAAATGAACACTGTCGATGGCAACGTGGAAAACATTTTACAATGTTCTAGAAATTTATCACTTTTCTCAAATTGTATAGCTGTCTGCTCGACTTATTTAAAAGCAAGTTAACTCTTAAAATTTTTAATCATAAGGATAGTATTGTGGATTTTCTTACCTGAATTTTCATTTTTCAGTCATTATATTTCTGCGAGGGAATATGATTTTTTTTTCCAAAAGAAGATATTATTAAATTATGAATTAATAAATTCAACATCATTTTATGGATAGTTAAAAAAATCCTGCATTTGATAAATCTACAAAAACAGATTTTCTACGCCTCAACAAAGGTGAACATAAATGATAGTCAAGACTAATTTCATCTTAGCAAATTATTTAATATTTGTAAGGCGATATTATTATAAAAGCTTAACTCAACCTGGAGAGGAAGAGAGCGGAGAAAGCTCCTATAGCTATATATATATATATAAAAATCTAACTGTCCCAGCCAGGGCACAAACCTGGATCTACTGCTATCTGGGTAAGCGCGTTATCCACTTACGCCATGTCGAGAGTCTAACCGCCGAGGCAGACGAATACATCGTGTAGGCACGAAGGAGCTGACACTATCAAGCTATTTAGACGACTTTCGTTATTTACTTTCATTTTAAATTTTATAAATATTTTTTTTATTGTGGTATATATCCCACGCCCTGACTGGGACAGTTAGATTTTATATTTTAATCTCTTCCATTAAATCGTTTATAAAATTTAATTATTAAAAGGGATTTTTGTAGAACTAAAATGTTACGCCTCCATACAATTTACCTCAAATGAGATACTGTTGGTAGTTAGCTAATAAACACAGGGAAGTAATAACAATAATATACCTTGATAAAAATAATCTTATCTAATATAAATTTTAAGACTTAATTAAATTCGATAAATATTATACATTATCTGAAGACATCTCACTACACATAAGCAAGATTCCCAAGTGACTTGCTTGTGGCCTTGAGTGCATACGGTCAGTGCATTGTCATTAAAGTATGGCTGAATAATTCATTGTTAGCTATGAATAAAATGCTTCTGGTAATTATCTCTCGTAACCTCGCAGCTGCAAGTTTTACATATAAACTGTAAATTAAACCCCCTACCCCCCTCTCAGTTTTTTTGTTGCATTACACAGGCATGACACTATGTAGACCGGACTGTTTTTTTATAGGACTGTTTGGAGCTGAGCTTAGTGTCGAGGCCTAAAATATGGCATCAACTTATGTTTAGAACGTCGAATACAAGAAACAAATGATATCACTAAACATGAAATAATCATAACTAAATGTAACAAATATTCTTAGATTAAACAAATGCTATGTTATTAATTAATGAATTTTATGATTTTATACATAAATGAAAATTATGATTTTATACAAATATTATTAGCATATACAAGTAATATAATGCATACGTAGATGATATCGAGTCAATTTTCTAGTCTCCTATTATCTCGGATTTTTTAAAAATATATCGTGACTACATAAGAAAAGCAACAGCATAGTCTGTTAAAATATTAACATATTCATTATAATTATTAGCGTTTCTATAAAAACGTGTGAATTGTACATCTTTTTAGTCAAGTCGCACTCAAGGGATTACAATATTTACGCACACCGTTTGTGTCATCGATTAAAACATGGTTTAACACTTCCTCCCACTCATATGTTTCTCATTGAGTTTTGCTAGATTACCGAGATTAATAACTGACTCACGCCCGCTATATTGTGCACTCATTCACAAATAAGGATTATCAATCCGGTAATGTTCGAAGATGATCGTCCCTGATAATCTTAGAGAGACTAACCTAGAGGACTAAATTTACCGTTTACTCCCTGAGATGAGCTGTCACATGTAGACTGACGGATCTCTTAATGCGAGTGGCCATTCTCTTCAACTTTTCGCTGGTCACAGAGCTCTCCATTCAAACCTTTAGAATGCGCATCGCGCGCACCTACACTATTCCACAAACTCTACTCTGCACACACACACACACACACACACACACACACACACACACATATATATATATATATATATATATATGTATCAAAACTGTATGTATTTCATTTTGTATGTATATAAATTTAGATAAGTGCCCCCTCAACTTTCGCNTATATATATTTCTATATTTAACCTCGTAATACCTTTATTTCCCACATTGACAAGGTTAATTAATTGTATTAAAACGAGTGGACGAATTGATGGTTGTTTGAGTGATTTAATTTTTTCTACGCTACCCTGTTTAAAAGAGAATGACTTTCAAAATTGGAACTATCCAAACACTTACTTTAAATTAATAAAGAAACAAATGAAAAATACAAAAATAAAATTTACCCCTACAATTTTTATAGGTGAGGTTAAAATTAAACAATAATTTTTTTCTTTATTTTTTGCGTTAATACCAAATCCATTATGTATACCACATTCGGAATGAATTCGGAATCACATTTCATCAAAATCTATTTGAGATAAGCCATCACCTTGTATAGTGTGATAAGGGTTTAGAGGGATAAATATCTTGCCGCAAAATCCTATAGAAAAAAATTCTATAGTAAAAATAGATTCAATAGTTTTCAATTATTCAACCCTTTAAAACTAACATATAGCTGAAAGACAGATAAAAGAAAATTGGTTACCTCTGAGAATGGTATCATGTCTCATAGGCATTCTGGTACCAAATAAAGAAAACTAAATATTATATCAGTCGAAATGGAAATAAAAAAATAATACAAAATATATTTTTTCTATTAAACTAATCCACACAGAAAATCCAAATAAGATTAGTAGGAAACCATATTGCAAATAAAATTGTGACTTATGGAAAATAAAGAAACAGGAGAATGATAGGATAATTGATAAACAACTGTGAATGAATTTCTTCATACATTCAAGAAATAAACAAACTCAATTTATTTTATTTATTATGTTCAGTGAACCAGCAAATGTCATATGATATTTAGCACACTAAACCCTTATCGCACTGTACAAGGCGGATGGCTTATCTGAGATAAGGTTTGATGAAATGTGAGATTCGAACTTCCAAATGCTGTATTTATTATGGATTTATTATCAAGCGAAACAAAACATAATATAGTGATTCCTCACCTATAGAAATAGACATCTTTAATTGCACGGGTAAATTTTATTATTATATTTTTCATTTATCTCTACATTATTAATTATTATTAAAAGGAGTTCATTCTCTTTTAAACACAGTAGTTTGGACAAATTGAATCAATAAAAACCATGAATTTGCCCCGTCGTTTTAATATAATGAATTGAACTTCTTAAGGTGACAGATCAAGGAAATATAGAGAAATAGAAANATTATTTTTAATTACATTTAACAAATATTTATAAAACTAATTGTTTTTTTTTTTAGTTAGATCTCGCTACATTAAAAACTGCATAGTAAAATGTGAAATGGAATAACCAATATTTTTATGATTACTAATCTACATTCGGAAATAGTGGAACTCGACAGACTTTACTCAAAATCTGAATGCCCATCTTTGAGTTAAAATTATCACTTGTCCATAAAGGATACTATGTTTTTATAGTTATATACTATAAATAGTTATACTCTATATACTTCGTATCTAACTATATCAATTATGCATGAACACATATAATGCATTTGTGTGAGAGGGAAGCACACAAAAGACTAAAATAATTTGATGGCATTCAGTATCCCATAGATTGACTTATGTCTAAGTGTAGTTTGTGCCAAGAGTATAGAATTTAACAAGATGGAAATTAATTACAACAGATCGGGGGAAGTATTTTATTTAAATTTCTGAATTAATTTGCGAGTGATATTTTTTTAAATATTTTAGTGAACCGTATATTTATGAGTAAAAATAGAAATCTAAATATCTTACCTTGTCTCAGATCAGAGAGAGTACATAAATAATTATAAAACTGCCCAAAAAGAAAAATGAATTCGCTCTTATATATCTCCTCAAATAAAATATAATGAATGGAATAGTTAATAAAGGAAAATAAAAAAAATGAATAGTCAGACAATATGTCTGACCAGTAAATAAATTAATGAAGCAAGCTACTAACCCACTCAATTTAAATTTCTTCATTTAATTTATCAAGTGAATAACTTAATGTCAGTGAATTGTAATAGGGACTCGGTACTAAAGTTAAATCAATGTCATTCTCTGTATTCATATACATATCAACTATCTTCGGGACCACATAATTTATTTATTAATTTCGATTCCGAAAAAAAAAAAAGAGCAGGGAAGGATACAGTACGATTCAATAAGATAAAATTATGGGGGAGAATGGAATGGTTGTCCGAGGACCTCTCTTCGAAAAGTTATGTCTCGTCCTGCCCACGCCGACTCGACGTATCCTCTACTTTCGCAGGGACCCACTGTGTTCCTACCCTGAGGAGAGATGGTATTTTTTTTTTTGGGCGAAAATTAGAATAGAAAAGCGATTGGAGGATGAAATACACATTCTGTTGACCAGTCCGCACCGGGGCTCTGCATGATTTCATTCCAACATTAAACATGAAATTATTTGTCCAAGTCCCATGTAGCAAGGTGTATATTTCCAAAAGAAATCCGCTGTGAGTTTACATAACAGGCTTGAAAAACTAACCAGACGGAAAAATGGACGCACACGTGTGTAAATTAAACTTTAAAGGATGAAGAAAAAATGCTTTTCGAATTGTGTTCTTATTCTCCGCTAGATGAAATGACAACATTTTGGGTAACATCAAGGAAATATAAATAAAGGATTTCTGAATAATTGGACAAGAATTGGCCATCAATTTGATGATCAATATGATCTGGAACATAATTTGAAAAACATTTTTCCTTTGTAAACTTTTAAACATGATATACTCATTATTTCTACAGTTCTCATGTAAGTATGGATGCTTTAAAGAATATGTATAAATATATATATATATATATGTACACTACAAGCATTGTTTCATTGCCATTGGAAGTTGTCATTAAATGTAGATGTAATTTTGAATGAAGGCAAAGAGTGTAGATTGACAGAACTTGTCAATGGTCATTTTCCATCATTAATGACTACCATGTTGTTTGCATATATTTTTTTATATTAATTTATATTGTACATTATTTTTTTATTTGTACATATTTATTAGGTATTTTGAGAGAACATTGCAAGATACACGCTGTNCCAATCCTATTTATTAATTAAAAATTTATTAATTTAATTAAAGAATAATTTTAGATTATTATATGAATGATTTGCTATGTCATTAGAATAATTGAATACTTCAATAAAAATCCTAACATTACATTTTCTAGCATTATATAATAGACTGTCCAAAACTAATAATATTTATCATTTTCGTATGGTCAATAAATAGTTATTGATAAGATAAAAAAATCTTTTAGTAGAAAGCTAAAATGATCAATTACTATTTTAAATAGCATAGAAGCAAATTAATACAAACGATAAAGAGCAAAATTATTACTTTGGTAATGGAAGATCCAAAAAAATGCAAATTTAAAAAAAAAGCGTATTTTTTAAAAATTATCTGCCGACGTTTGGCTTACATTATAAGCCTTCAGGACTGTTGAAATACAAACCTCTGAATGTTGAATTCTGCTACATAGCTTACTACATTCATGCTTTTGATATCATATTACATTATGGCAATTCTATATTATAATATCGTAAATTGTTATTGTATTCTCACGACATTGCATTTCGACAGCCCTAAAGATGACTTACAATGAAAAACTCTCCATTTGAAACGATTACTTTTGGATTTACTACAATGATTATTTGTTACAATATTTATTTGTGGTTTCTGAGTTGAAGCAGTATTCTCCCATGGAAAGGAAAAAAACAAACATATTTAATAGAGGTTAGCTAATAACTATAAATTCTTTAAGGCAATAGCCCTAACTAAACCAAAGCAAACTTAACCACAAGTAATAGCCAATTTCGGGATTGCCGATAATGAGCGCCAACTCAAACGTGTGCGGTTTGAATCCTGTGTATGAAGCCACAGCCACGATAGCTCAGTGGAGCGCCAATGATATCCATAAATCTCCCAGGCAATAGTCCTAACTAAACCGAACTAACCTGAGCAATAAAAAGCAATATAATTCAGTAAGCTTGCCCGCGACACTAGCTCGCCCTGGGGGCAAACCGCTAAAACCGCAGAACAGCAGTCCGCCAGCTGGTAGTGATTCACAGAACCTGCTCTCGCAGACCAATATCCCTCAAGCGTATTTCTGCCCCTGGTGCGTAATTTTTTTTTTTTTTTTTTTTTTTTGTGTCTGTAATTTTTTTAATTACTATTAATATATAGTACCACGCAGGAATAACTTTTTTTTTTGTGATAAAAAAAATTTGCAATTAGCAATTTCTTCATGGAAGGAAAAAAAAAAAAAAGAGTAAGATTAGAAAGGAAGACTTGCATTAATTTGAGGAATAGGGATCAAAAAAAAAAAAAAAAAAAATCGTTTGTCCAATGCGCCAGCAGTAGGATGCTGATTTACTGAATGGCTTGTTACCATGTATTTTTGTAAAATATATGTAAAGAAAATAATTGGAGCAGGGGAAGCTATGTAGAAAAGGTGTGACCAAGGCAAGTTGTCTGAAAAAAAAGTTGTTTTCTATAATAGAGAATTATTGCAGGGTCAAAATAATATTCACAAACAAATACAATTAATTTCTAAGTGTTCTTATTAATTCTTAATTATTCATACTATTGATGATCACTTTATTTAAACTGCTCAATTATTAACTATTGCTTCGATTAGTTTTATTATTAATTGTTCACGTAAGCTTCGACGGTCGTCAGATGTATATAACGTTTCTTCTTCCGGGTTGGACCGTGTCTAGTTGTTGATAGTTGCCGAGCTTTCGCACATCACGTGATGGCTTCTTCAGCCCTGAAGAATCACAGGATGTGCGAAAGCTCGGCAACTATCAACAACTTGACACGGTCCAACCCGGAAGAAGAAACGGTAAATTATTATTATTATTATTATTATTACATCATTATTTATACACTGGCAAGCAGTATTAACATACATTATGTCTATGTATGTTATGAATACTTGGAAGAAGGAGTTAAAACTGGTAATGTCAAATTAAAATGCTAGTTCACGCAGATAATATTGTCCTCTTTTGCAAAAAATCCAGCAATTTTACAANAATTAACAGCTTCGCAATTCTTGAATAATTTTTATGTAAATTATGGTGCTAAGTATATGAAGATCATTTCACAAATAGTTTGTGGAAGAGGTTGATGGAGCCTCTCAGTTTAAGATGCAGTTCAAGTAAAAATATTTCATCACGGGCATTATTTGTTTTAAAAAAAGATCAATATAATAATATAACATAATAGCTTGAAAATTAATTTCTTTGGAATTAATTTTGTAGAATATTTTTAAGAAAAACTCAAGATATATTTAAGGATTTAACTAAAGAGCATGCTTCTCTCCTTCCTTCTCCTATTCAGGATAGAGCCTGCATTAACATATAAATATCATGTTATTTCTTTGGTTTGTATATATAGTTATTTTATCTTCTTCTAACTATCTATAAATATTAGTATTGAAACTCCAGCATGACGTATTTTTCAGCTAAAGCGTAGGTAAAATCACGCTAGCATATAGTAATTTATTTATTTATTTTTTAAGGTATTGAGATAATAATCATTGTTATACCAAATTTATTCTGGGATTAAGCTGATATACATACATGTTTAAGGATTTAAGGTCCGTGTGTTTCAAATGGTGCCAGAAGACTGAAATATAAAATTCTCAAGAGAGTCAAGCAGAAGGCGGGGTTCACAGCTCGGCAACAGAGTCTGGTGTCAGTCCACAAAGATTTCACAGGTTTATCTCCTAACTCCGATCTGATCCAGGACAGATTAGTCTGTCAACACGTCCTCCTCCGGCTCGCTCCAAGCTTGCCCCTGGATCCACGTGATAAGTGGATCTGTCCAGATAACGGCAGTCATAGTGCCTAAAACTCACTGAGCCATTTATCAACACTCTACTCACAAGAAATAATGAATTGAACGCCCGACAGCCCTTCAAATTCCCCACCACACCATAAAAAATATATATAAACAAACGAAAAAAATTTAAAATTATAAAGTCATATTTTAATAACTCACATCTATTCAGCTGAAGTTATATAAATACTAAGTAGATTTTTTATTTACTTGAAAGTTCAAGAAGGCTTATCTTCTCTGAAAGGGACAATTACAATAAAGCTTTATTTAACTTAAGATATTAAATGACACAGCAAATATATAGAAAAATATTACAATAAATATAAATAATGAATTATCAAGGAATAAAATAAATTTTATAGTAAGACGACAAATTATGACTTTTTTGACCTAAAATAGGTCATGCAGGGTTAGACCAATTTTAAAAATAGTCGAAGTTCAATAACAACTTATAGTTATATTCTTTGACATACAATTATTGATGAGTTATGAATTAAAAGTATTAAATGATCCTATAGTTTTAACACTACTTTGTAATTAATTAATTTTAATGATGAAATTTCAAGATCTCTTTTAAAAACTCCGCTCTTTAATTACGATTCAGTTAGCATGAAATTTTCAACTTTGAGAAACATATGTGTATAACTAGTGGTCATACTTGCAAATTGAACAAAAAAAAACAAAAAAAACACCGGGAGTACACACATCAATTATTCGGCTTCATTTATTAATTTATCAGAACAATAAATGCTTAAAATAAATAATTTGAGCTCCTAACTCGGAAACTTATAGGCGGCTACCAATTTAAGACAAGTCAGGTATCTGTCAAACGGAGGGGTGAATTTAGAATCGCTCATATGCGGCATTATACACTTTAATACTTTCTTCGAATTATATATTTCTTGTTAAATGCTATTCAACTAGTATTTATATGGACGAATATTTTACTACAAATGGCAAATAAAGTAAAGGCTAATAATAATGAAGCTATTAGCATATCATTATTACTTTAAATAATAACTTGGTTTATACTTCTAGTTTTATTTCCAACAATACATTTCTCTTAAGCCCATTCTATTACCCGTTTTAATTATGAACGTTTGTGAGTGTGTTGTCTGCATATGTATATGTGTGTGTGTGTGTATGTAAGACGTTAATAATATTGTAAATTATAAGCTTTAACCATATGTTAATGTTTAATTTCCAAAAAACATAGATGACGATAAAACACTGAAAGAAGTGGTCTGAACACTTAAGTCTCAGGTTTAAAATATAAGGATTAAATTGACCAATTAAAACAAAAGCCCAAGAGCTACTTTAAAAATTATTAAGCTATTGATTTAGCCTATAATAACTTCTAATAATGACTGTCTTAATTTTAAGATAATATTTTTAGTTAGATAAGCGTCAGTTTTAGTATGTCATAGAAAGTGTGTTTTTGTGACGTAATCCGTTACAAAGAGGGATATGGGAAAAACTGTTATGTAAAAACAGACATACACAATTTTGTTTTGAAAGAAGCTGGTGAAAAAGGGAATTGGACATAATTTTGTACTAAAAGAGAGAAAGAACAAATTTCCCATATAAATCACCAGTTCCTGTTCTCAATTGTTCCTGATAAATATTAAATGATTCCTTTTACATACATCTCCCAAAGTCACATATCAAATTCCTAAATTATGTAGCATTAAGTAATTCAATAGTACTATTTAGTTTCTTTGTTGCCTTTAAAATAAGTTTAAGTCCTTTACCAATTTAACATTAAAATAAGAAAGAAATAATTGTATGTTGATTAGATTATACAATAATGTTCTACCTTTTTGTACACGTGTTTTTTTTTTGTTTTTGTCTAATGTCTAACGTCATTTCCTCTCATTCTCTTTGGGAACACTATTCCTGTTCTTCATCTTCTCTCATTTTCCTAGTCTCCGACATCTCTTCTTTCACTATTTCAGTCGGTCTCTTTTACTTACCTTCCTTCCAACAAAGTAATAGTTTAAAAATAATTATGAACGTACACAAAATAATTGCTTTAAATTAAATAAGAAATATTTTGAATTCGGAATGTAAAAAAAAGTTGTATTTAGAAATTCCAATGAAACTTAGTTATTGAAGTTGTTTTTTACGACCAGTAGGTGTGGGGAAAGAACATATGCACACAAACAACACACACATTGCCATATATATATATATATATATATATATATGTATCAAATTTAAAGCGGTGTGTAGAGTCCCGACACTCGAGCTGATAAAGGAATTTACTGTTACATAAGCAGCCAAAACAATTACTTATCCCACTTGTATTTTCCTGAGATTTTTGAACACCAAATTGTCATTGGTAATGCATGCTTTAATAAATAATATTTGAGAGAGAGTGAGTGTGTTAAAGACTGAAGAAGAAGCAGGTGGTGTGAGGACAGACTAGCAAGGAATCAAATCTAATTTGAATCCAGAGATGGTAGGGGTGTTCCTTGAACCTTTTAATATGGTTATTAGATGACAGCAGGTGGTATACTTCTTTGATAATTGACTTTAATTTAATCTTTGTATTTAAGAATTATTCGCCCTTAACCCATAACAATATTATAGAGAAACAGGAATATTACTAAGAAGGAGTACTTGGAAGAGGAGTTAAATAAATTATACACAGAAGTAGCACGCCAGGGGGTTCTATGAATTTTATTTTAATTTTTTGCTTTCGTTTATTTATTGCATTTCTGTTAATATAAAAACTTTTTTCCAATAAGTTTACAATGAAGAGGCCTAAAAATATTTATCACTAAAGTTGTCCTGATTGCTCGGGTTGAATGCAATTTGTTATCTATTGAGCGGTAAAGGGTTCCTTATCTTCCATGAAGTTCTTGTCTTGGAATTTTAGAATGCTCGCCCACCTCCTGAGTCAAGATGGAATCCGGAGTTAGTGTTGGAATGAAAAATTTGTGTAAGTGTGCTTTTGATTCTATACTGTCAATTCTTAGACAAGTTATTTAATATTTTAGTACGAAGTTAGAAAATAAACTGACCATCTGCAAGACCATAATACGACCAATCTGGACCTACGGTGCAGAACTGTGGGGTGCCACTAAGCCTTCCAATATCCAACGAATACAATCCTTTTAGTCCAAAATTCTCAGAATAATTGCTAACGCTCCATATTATGTGCCCAACTCTACCCTTCACCACGACTTTAATATTCCTTTTGTCAAAGATCTCATCTCCACCCCCTTCAAACTCTTCCATAGTAAACTCCANGTATATATATATATCGAGGATCGGCATGAAATATGCTTAACAAATCAGTATGCATGACTTTCTATCTTAATGTCTTCAAAAGGGCATGAATTAAGATTTTCCTTGATAATATATATCTATGCTTCATTCAATGAAGAATTCATAATTTATATATCCTTATAACAGTCAAGATAACCTCGTCATGTAAATCTCAGGAAGAAGAGTCCCATCAGAATGAGTTACTCCTTCCTGATCTGTTTGCTTTTCGATAGTGCCCACAAATATTTAAAACAAAGTGGGCCTTTTTCACTTTATGGCCGTTTTGTTTGACGTCTTAATGTGTCTGGAAACTTTTGTCAGAGAGATTACGGTGAAATATGATCTGTTTTATCTGCCCATGTGTTGAGGCCGGCACGCTAAGAGAGCTCCCATAACGAAGTCATTATCTCTGCCGTTAAGACTCCGGGAGATTCTCGCAGACTCATCAAACAAATGTCTTGCCCCCCAGAAATCTTTAGTAATCTGTGAAGAGCCATTTAAGGCCCTCATAGCTCACTTTATATGAACACATATTTACTCACTTGGTTCATGAGAGGTTAGACTTTATCAGTTATCGTTAATGTTATCTTTTCCCCATATAGAAATCGGAAACATAGTTTTCCTTACCTGGCAAGCAGTATTAACATACATTATGTCTATGTATGTTATGAATACTTGGAAGAAGGAGTTAAAACTGGTAATGTCAAATTAAAATGCTAGTTCACGCAGATAATATTGTCCTCTTTTGCAAAAAATCCAGCAATTTTACAAAGATCTTTATTACTTAAAAAGTCCCTTTGTACCTTCCGCCTCTTACCTTCCCCCCACCCTTCTACCTCCCACGGCGTGTTTTGGAAAATTGATACTTCCCCGTAGTCATGGAAATGTAAACTTAAGGACAGGACGTCCTCTCTCGTCTTGATGATAGGTAGGTGTGANTATATATATATATATATATATAAACGGAGCTAGATATTGTTAAAAGATATTGGTAAAGTTAAGTCAACTGAAGACTTGCATAGCTCCACCCGCTAGAGCCTCTTTGGAGTAAGCCGGGTTATTGGGTGTTAGAGAACTTTAGTGCTTGTATGCTTATGCTTAAACTCTTGTAAATATTTATTATCTGGCCAGTTTAAAAGTGATGTTTTTATATGTCATGGATCCATTGACAACGCATGTTGGAGTGAGGTATGCACACAAGCAGAAAGCACGTCTTTTGCTTGTATTACAACTTAAAGTTTTTATTTAACGTTGTTTTAGCGTATTATATATTTTTTTTTTACCTGAATGCTTTAGTAATATATTCCCGAGTAAATAAAATATTTATTTTAGTTGCCAATTAGAAGATATTTTTATTTGTTTGTAGGCCGACTTCTAAAAATAAATTGGTTTTGTACAGTTGAAAATATATTTTAATTAATGTTAATTTTTATTAAATCCTAATATATATAGACTCACAAATA
>KZ808094.1:43036-58120 GCA_000696205.2 Oncopeltus fasciatus | reverse complement strand
AATACTCTATATCTGTCTAATTTATTGCTTTTATTGTAAAAAATCTTGTTTTGAAATGAAATATTCAAACTTCTTGTGTGCAAATTTAAAGCATGTTTAATAGGATTTTTTCAATTATCTATTAATTTTCACAAATTATATAAACGATATAAAATAATTTTTTGCCTATACATTTAGAGTTTATCAAGGTTTTTCTAAAGCCTTTTTTACAATAAGCAGGTGAGGATATAAAATTAGGTTTTTCGGTAGAAAAATGATACTAATAACTTTATAAAAGTTTATTATAGATTTAAATGAAACAAAAAAAGAAAAAAAAAAGAACATTTTCATTCTTCCTTTATAAATAAAAAACAAAGAGTCATTATGAGGAAGACAGAATGAGAAATCGTTAACGTAAATATTATAAATGCTATGCAAATAATGTTTAGAATACAATGTGCGTGAATTTCAAATACACATAATCTTTGAATATTTAAGAAAAATACCGAGAATGGATTGTATATTGAAGATTATAATTATTTATGTGTCCCTACTCTTTTTACCTCTCAGCTCACGAGAACCTGTCGTCCTTGAGCACTTGTTTCTTTCTTCATCGTACACATTATATATATATATATATATTACAGCTTTGTACACACTCTAGCATCCTTATTTTTTTTAAAATAAGAAAATACCATAGCCGTTTAATCATAAGACCTATTTTATGAAGAATTCGTTAAAATGTATTTCGCCCAGTAGTCTAATCTAGATATTAGTGGAACAAGAATACGTGGGTGACAGAGTCTGATGATTTCAAACTATGTTCTGAGTGTGCGTGTGAAAGAGAGAGAGAGAGAGAGAGAGAGAGAGAGAGAGAGAGAGAGAGAGAGAGAGAGAGAGCGAGTGATAGGAGAGGGGATGGAGTGCAGCCACTACCCCTATGGTGGTGGACAGCTCGCGAGGGTGCTTAGTCTAGGGCCAGCTCGCCTCAGAAGAACGGAAGATAGCGCCACTGAGAGAGAGAGAGAGAGAGAGAGAGAGAGAGAGGAAGATAACAAGTCAAAGGATTAAGCAAGTTTATTGTAATCTAGAGATCATGTTTAGGACAAAGGAGGAAGAATATAATTATAAATGTAGTAATGATATAATTAATTTATTCTAATGAATTAGAAAAAGAGGAAAGATGGTGGTTCCATACAGATGGTGTAAGAGAGAAGAATGAAGAAATTAAAGTGTAAACAGAGGGAAATATGAGGTCAAATATCTAAAAGGAAAGACAATATATACAAAAAGGAGAGTCGAGTATCATAAGAAATATTTTGGTGAAACCCACAAATAAATCAGCTGAATAAATGGTTTATACAAGAAAAATAAAAGAAGAAATTTTCTAAGGATCCAAATTAATAGTAATTTCCTGCAATAAATGAGAGCACTGGGGGAAAGAAATGTGAGCTGAAGACACAATGGTCGATGACTCTTTATTTCTTAGAAACAAAAGCGACCGGAAAAACGCATCGAAGCGGGGAAGCTGGAGTTCCGCCTGGTCGCATCTCTTGTCCCACTCCCCACACACCCCTCGGCTCCACGGAGTCAACAACAATTAGTCCAGGGAGGAGGAAGAGGACTCCAGGAAAACCCCCAGACCATGGCTCCAGAGGAAGGTCCTTTCCCGAAAGCTCCGGAGGATCGATGTCTCGGAGGGTGGAGAGATAGTGCAGAACCTTGTACTAATTATTTCCCTAGTCACCTGCCGCTTCCCGTCAGCTGTCCTCAAACTTTCCCAGGGGGAGAGCTAAGAAGAGGAGGACCCCGGCAAAAACTTACCTCTCCCTCTTCTTCCAGTAAAGTCTAAGCCCCTCTTCCCCCCCCCACCACTTATTCCCAGTTTGTAAGCGTTTCGTTTAATTATTCTAAACTTTCGACGCCGTTATTTACTTCTCGACCCTTCACAATGAGACCAGGAGGAATCCTCAGGGAGCGAGTCCAGTATTTTGATTTTCGTGCACCCTGATGAAGCATTAGTTCTAATTCTCACCTGAGTGCTGAAAATGAAGCTTATGATCACCCACACATTTACATGCTGCTGAAATTTTCCATAAATATTAAGAAATACAGTTAGTTTTTTTATTATTATTAAGTGAGAAAAGTTTGGATATTGCACCCCTCTGCACAGGCCTGGTAACTCAGAAGAGCAGAGGAAAACAAGCCTTTAGTCCGTCAGAGAACAATGCAGAGAATCACGATGAAAAATAATTGGTTGAGATAGAATCAGTAATGCAATCATTAGACAACGAACAATGACAATCGATGTGGCTGAGATGCCGTGGAAGTAAATGGATGTGGGCAGGACCCCTGGGGAGGACAAAAGGTGAGGGTTGTCACTGTCAATTACGTCAGTAATGAGGATGTGAAAAGGAAAGCAGAGCAGACCGATTGCAAATCACTTTCAAACATTGGAATCAAAAGGAAGAAGGCAATTGAAAAATTTCATAATGGTCAAAAGGAGACCCATTGGGCAAGGAGCTGGCAACTGGCAAGGAAGCTAGGAAGTTTAATGCTTTCTTAATTGCATTTACTAACCAGTAAAAAATTATATTCTCCTAAAGACCGCTATTAGGAAATTCAGCAAATTTTATGACGATTTTTAAAGGAAAAAAAAAACATTTTCCTTTTTAGCAGAACTCGAACCCTTATCCCCGGAATATTTGATGCGTTTTATCCTTAATCGAAACTCGAGCAATGAGCCACTTTGAGTCAGAAACCTAGTCAGTGTACTGCTACTTGTAGGAAGTATCGTCACAACATGTGAGAGGCTAAATTATTACACTAACATCATTATATCAATAATGCTTACGCACTAGTGGTCTACAATATCAATAGTTGAAAAAATAATAAAGATAATTCTCTTTGCTAATCAAAATTCCAGTAAATGGACAGGAGTGAATGTAAAAAAAAAAAAAAAAAAATGTCGGACTACACAATTTACTGGCGTGTAACTGTGGACACAAGCTAAGGTGACACAAACTCCAGGACTGTCTCGAACTGGAGAAGTGGTCTAGGCGGTTCCAGTTAGCAGCCTCCTGGACGTGGAAGAGGGGGAGGAGCTCTTCGCACCCGACTCTGTCTGGAAGGTTGGAAGGCACTAATGAAGACCAGTCAGCTGGAAGACCTTAACAACCACGCTGCACCCACATCTGCAGTAAATCAAGTGCTTCAGCCCTATAAATTCATCCAGGCTGACTTCTGAAGGGAGCTACTATTCTTTCTATTTATTTATACCGTTTAAAGGATTTGCTAAGCAGAAATTGTATCAATTACGCACAAATTTTTCCAACCTCGACCTACGAATGTAGAAACCAAACATTTTATGAAATCTATAGCCATCTAAAACAAAATAAGATTGTTAAGACAAATCTCCTATTAAAGCCTACCAAGTAGAAAAGTACTACTTCTCTCAAATAATTGAGAATTCATAATACTTGATATAATCAATAAAATAATTCTAGAAAATTAAATACTCTCAAAACGTTTAGAGTATTGGGTACATTTTATGTAGGAACTCTAAAGCAGAATTCGCATAATCAATGGTATAAACATCAATACAAAAGTTAAAATGTTCCTTAATAATTAAATATTAAAATTATATATGTGTGAGTGTGTATGTATGTGTGTGTGTATGAAAATATAGACTGGGATATAACTACCTCACCTACTTCAGAGGACAAGACATATTTAAGAAGCAATATCAAAAACAATTTTTTATTTATCTATTTTTTTTATTCTATTCCCTCTCATTAATTGTATAAATTTAAGTGACATAAAAAAACCACAACCAAATAAAATATTTATAAAGAAAAATTAAATAATGTAAATTACGAGAGTCGACAAATAGCGTGACAATGTCAGCTCCTTCGAGTTTAAGACGAAGTTCTCGTCTTTCTCGTGGGTTAGGCTCTCGCTAGTGTAGAGGGAGTTTAATGAGATATCTAGCTCGTCCTGGTAGCATAATGGTAAATGCACCGGCCCGGATAGCAGGAGATCCAGGTTCAATTCCTTACAGGAAGATAGTTTCAGGACAGGTAGATATTTTTATTCTATTCCCTCTCATTAATTGTTTAATATCGTAAACATTTTGAGTTAAATTGCTCTACAAATTTGCTTACAAGATTGTTGTCTTTTCAATTTTGCAGGTTCATAAAACACACACACACGCACCCCTCTTTAAAAGGAGAATTTTAATGTTTTTGTTTTTTTTTACCGTAGATATTATTATTAGATGATTTTAGTTGGGGTTCGGTCAAGGTAGATCCAATAAAATACAAATTTAAAAAAAAAAAAGGTGTATTTTTTTAAAAGATTATGTGCCAACGTTTCAGCTTACCTTGTAAGCCATATTCAGGGTACACCTGTCACATTTCCATGACTGAATGTCTATAATAATATTTTAAAAAGATNTTACTATTAGATGATTTTAGTTGGGGTTCGGTCAAGGTAGATCCAATAAAATACAAATTTAAAAAAAAAAAAGGTGTATTTTTTTAAAAGATTATGTGCCAACATGGTTGATGATTAGTTGGCCGTCTCGAATATCGTGTGAGAATGGTCGGGGTTTCGGCCAGGAAGAAAAAATATACACCAAAATTTGGAGTAATATTTTTATTTATGCCAACGTTTCGGCTTAGCTAGTAATTTACTAGTTATTTTACTAGCTAAGCCGAAACGTTGGCATAAATAAAAATATTACTCCAAATTTTGGTGTATATTTTTTCTTCCTGGCCGAAACCCCGACCATTCTCACACGATTATGTGCCAACGTTTCAGCTTACCTTGTAAGCCATATTCAGGGTACACCTGTCACATTTCCATGACTGAATGTCTATAATAATATTTTAAAAAGATAAACCTTTTTTTTTTAATTTGTATCTTTTTGGACCTAGCTTGACCGAACCCCAACTAAAATCATCTAATAACTCCTCTTTAAATAATTTTTTCAGTAAATGTTAGAGAGCTATTTAAACAGCAATATCCCTTCTTAATTCACTAAATTTAATTGCTCAAGGAATGAATAGAGAAAGATTAAGTCCCCACTGAAAAGGTGAATGTATTTACTTAAGAAAATAGCCATTGATCTATAAGTACCTATTGAAGTGTACACGAGAAAGACTGGTGCTTTCCTGGGTCGAGGGCTTTAGAAGGGTAGAGAGTGCCGCTCAGGAATTACTTATGGTAATAAGAGTTACCTGATACAACCGCATGAGAAGTAGCCTATAAATCATCGGAGAAAGAGGAGTCTGACAAAGCAGAAATCTCACACCGCTCGAAGGAAGAGGCTCTGCTGTGTCACCAAACCGCTGCAGGAAAGATGACACCTTTCTCTTCGGGTGTCGGGGGAAGAAGAAATTCGCTACCACTGGTGACGAGCATTCCTGTCGCGTAAGGCAGATGAGGAATGCCACTAAACAATGGGATACCGCCAGACATGGGACGGAAGAGAGGTAGTAGCACTGAGCATTATGCACATGAACTCAACCCACATGCCATTCTCAGCTAAGAGTCCAATGCATCGTGTGGGATTTTGCGTTGTGCACCTCACAACATTGGTAGAGCAATCTCCCCAAAGTGAATCTACTATAGGAAGTACAGAAGATAACCTTAATATAATTATTTCCCATTTGAGGACTTCTGATCAAAAAGAAAAAGGTTATTTCAAAACTATGAAAATTACAAAGGAGTAATAAGTAAAGAAAGTGTATTCTTACATATATATTCAGAGTTTACAAAAATATAAACGTGCAATATTCTAAAAAATATCACACACACTTACAAACACACATACACACACATGTTGACGTTAATGACCTATTGGTTGACATGCCGTTATAATAAAAATGACAAAAAAAAAACACACACACACATACACGCGCGCGCGCGCGCGCACACACACACACATACACAACCAAATATATATATTTATTTAAATTTGTATTTTGACTTATTATTTTATCATGTATTTGGAGGAAGTACGATTGTGTGCGTGAATGCCTAAGTAGGCGTATATTATTTAATCTTAAATTACATATTTACTGTATGTAAATACATAAACGACATTAAAAAAATAATAATTATTCATTTTTATTAGATGATTTTAGTTGGGGTTCAGTCAAGGTAGATCCAAAAAAATACAAATTTAACAAAAGTGTACTTTTTAAAAAGATTATCTGCCAACATTTCGGCTTACATTGTAAGCCATCTTCGGAGCTGTAGAAATACAATGTCATGAGAGTACAATAATAATTGACAATATTATAATATATAATTGACATAATGTAATGTGAAATCAAAAATATGAATGTAGAAAGGTATCTAAGAGAATTTAAACATGGAAGAAACAAACTATTACAAAAATCATTGAAAAAAATTTAAACAGTAATTGACCGATCACACCTGCAATGTAAGCCGAAACGTCGGCAGATAATTTTCATCTACCTTGACCGAACCCCAACAATAAATCATCTAATAAAACCATATTGGTTAACCAATTTCATTTTATTTAACAATAAAACTTTGACCGAACTCCAACTTTCACCTCCTGATTATCAACTGTCAAATGTAAATAGAAAAAATTTAATTTTCAACGATTATGTTCAACAAACAGTTTTCGGATTAATAAGATAACTATTATCTTTTGAATGGTTTTATTTTTAATTAATGCAGGTCCGCAGCAGTTAATTCTGTTATTTTGAAAAAAAATTTCTTTTTTTTTTAAATAGGCGTTACACCTCCTTTCAGCCACTTAGGGCCATGGAGGATGGGTGGGGCTATCTACAGGTTGCGGTATCACTCTAAACATCCATGGCACAGGTCTAACATTTATTTATTGATAGAAGTTTTTCCAGAGCGGTATTTGATCCCGCAGCACCAGAATTGCAAGACCCATCGGATCCCATGAGCTACTACCGTGGTGCCCCTTGTAAAAGCTTACAAAAAACAAAAAACAAATATGAGCTAATAAACTTTAGATAAATCTTGTTAAAGACAAAGTTAAATACAAGTTGAGATGACCTCACGACATAGCGTCATACAGTTGAGAATAACATCCCTCACAACTAACTCGCTCTCGATAGAAGAGGGCCAATACAGNTATATACAAATATATAAGTTTTATTTTTAAAGCAATTTGCATAGCAATATTACGTAAATATGATAATGTGCTCATAAATTCATAATTTTCAGACAAATACTCTGAAACTAAAGTAAAACAGTGATAATTATACTTATGTACTTCTGGAATGAAAAGTATAAATATATAACCAAATCCAGCTATTCAAGAGTTCTTGTTGGAGGATCTCCCCATTACTGGGCTGCTGGAACCATGAAATAGCTTATCTCAAGTCAAGTCGTAAGACACTTGCTTAGTGCCGGCACACTTCCTGACCTCCACCGATAAGACCGGCAAGTCTAATCATGCACCAAGAGCGATCGCCTGCTCTAGTGAGCCGCCAGATAAGACACCTACTGATAAGCCTGGTCAGAATCATCTTGCTCCGAATGGGGCACAAGCATAGACGACCTAATCTCTGAGGGAACGAATTCGTAGTAGAAAATAATATAATTAAAAATATTACAATGACAATACATATGATGGCATACATATATACAAAAATTAAGTAAAAAAAAAAAAAAATTAAATGTCACATTGCTGGGAGAAGGGGGCCCATTGACCCGACTCACAATAAATTTGGGCGTCAAGGCTCGAGAGGTCGCGAGGCCACCTTCGTTTTAGCAGCCGGGAAGAGTTCAAAGCGGGTGGAGATGAGGTCTCGGCCATACAGGATATTAAAATCGTGATGGAGGATGGGATTGGACAAATAATAAAGGATCATTCGAAATAGTAAACAATAAGAACAATCAAAATCATGGTTCTTTATAAATTGGATTCGAACAGAAAAAGCAGAATTTTTTGTGAAAAATAAAAACAAAAAGAGAATTGATCACACAATTGTGAGCAACTGTTCAGTGATTAATTAGCTCTGTATAGGCTCATCCAAAAAAAAAAAAAAAAACGATTAAAATTTAAAAGCCCTGTGAAGACGTAACATGGATTAAATCTTTATGAGTTCAGTCGGCAGATGATATGAAATAATTTTTTTTTAAATTGTATTTTTTGGATCAACCTTGACCGAACCCCATCAAATTCTCAACCAACAATCTCTATATTCAAAAACTCTCCATTTTTATAATAAATGTGTGTTGTGAAGGTCTATAGGTAGCAGTGAGAAAGAGGTCCACAATAATGAATGTTAATTGTAATTCCTCATTTAATTTAAAAGGCATCAGAGTCGAGATAAATTTAAACGGGCATTCAAAACTTTTTTTTTTTTTAGCTTTTTGTAAATCCAAGTCACGATGTAAATGATTCCTCGATTCGAATCAAGCAATAAAGAACCAATATGGATTTTTTTTGCAGGGGGCGGGACGATATCCGCAGAGAAAGGTCATAGGCTTATCAGGGAGTATTCCATTTATGGAGGTAAATAATAAGGAGTGTTGAGAACTCCAGGCCTGCAGAAGCCATATCACGTTCCTCGTTGTAAACAATCCCCTATTGAGGACCTATACTTCCTGTAAGCAGTGATTTCCAGCATATTCGCAACGGCACTTCTGGAAGGGGGAGGAGGAAATCTTTATTAGTGCTTTGTAAGGAATCTGAAACCGTTTGATTGATGTCTTCCAAGCCTAAGTACGTAAAAGGTCAGGACTCCCCTTCGGGGGAGATGTTAGATGATAATGTCCTGGCGTTCAGATATGGCCATAGGAAATAGGACTTGAAGGCTTATGAAATAACAATGATTTCTTCCATCTCAGAGTGCCTTTTTCTTCCTGGACTTTTTCTCTTTTTCCCCAGATACAAAATAAACAAGGACAAAAATATAAACTCTATCTGATTCTGAAAAGATCTCAATGAGTTTTTAATTGTAATTTTACAACTTAAAACAATCATGACTCAAAAGATACATTTGATCTATAGAAAAATTTCGGATGAACCTATTTTAAAATTTAAAGAAAGTCAAATTTAGTTGTAAATAAATTAGTGTTAAACATACAAATGAAATAAAAAATAATCGGCTATGTTAATTGCGTTTCGAATTTGTGTGATTTTTAAAACATTTATAAATAATATATGTCTACCTGATTATGCACACATATGTATACAACTTTTTTCATTTAAAAAAATGATTTATGTTGTGTTTAGTAATTTAAATTTAATAAGGTAGGATAAATCGATAAAATATAAAATATTTGAATATCTAAGTGTTCATAAGCATATTACAATTTAAAGTTAAATCACTAATTATGTATTGACTACTCAATCATAAAAAAGATTCATAAAAAAAAAAAAAAGATTAAATTAAAACTCACAACTCTACTGCTAAATCAATTTTTTACACACCTGAAAGAAAAACAAAAAAACAGTTAGTTACTTTAAAAATTATAATAATCTTCGAATCCTTACTGACTAAATATGAGGGAATAAATCGAGTATACGAAGGTTTGCAAAGGACTGCCACAGAAAACTTTCCTGTAGTGAATCACTAAGTGGAGGCAAATTGCTCTATATTTACATCTTAAGTTTCATAGTTATGGAATTTAATGATGCATATTGAATGAGTTTCATGTAAATTAAAATTAAATTAAGTTTAAAATTTTGTGTTTAACTAAGTATAGCATATTTTGAGAAATATAGAAATATGACGTTTAATGAAGAGTTTTTGACCGTAGAGATTATTAGTAAATTTTTTTTTTTTGTTGAGGTTTGGTCAAAGTTGATGCATAATATGCAATTTAGAAACAAAATGTATATTTTTAATTATCTGGCGTCGTTTTTGCTAACATTGCAAGCTATCTTCATAGCTATCATGAAGTTTTAATGTATATTTGTATATCAAATTTCAAAAATAAGTAATTAATATATGTAATTTAGGTGAATTCTCATAGTTTTTGAATCTTCCAGAATGACGAAATGGCGATCTAGTTTACCTTACTAAAAAAAGACAATATGAATTATTTTAATAGCTAATCTTTATTAGAAGTGCTTAGTAAGTGCTTTGAAAACGGTGTCGTAAATGAAGAATGTTAGTAAGGAAATAATTGGTGGTAATTTTTTTTTTAAAACTTAATATATTATTAATATGCCGACATTAATCGGTCCTGACATTTATACTAACAAAAAAATTTGACAGAAATAGCAGTAAACCGCTTCAATATTCAGGTAAACAAGGAGAACGTGACTGGAATGGTATTTGAGGAAAGTTAATCCCCAAGTAGCAAGGGGCATCTTAACTATTCAGTGTCCAGTTCGGCAATAAATATATATATATGGCAAAAGTAAAACTTGGAGGTACACAAGGGACGTATGTAGGGGGAAACATATATAAATATGGAAGGGATCGTACAAGCGTGTAGCTAACATGTGTACGGGACGGGAAGTTAGGCGAGGACCCCCTTTAAAAATTGAAAAAGGGTAGTGGAAGGGGGAGTGCGTGGCGAGCCCCGAGACAGCGGGGTAATATTTCATGTAGCCGTCATTATCCAGCTGTTTATAATTCAGAATGGGATCGATCTGGTGGTGCGATCGCCCGTGAGGAAGGACAGATCTTCTACGATTTGGGGAATCATCGGAGATGATCATGGGAGATCATGGAAGACATCATGGGACTCCAGACGAACTTACACAATTACATCAAATGTCTCAAATCCCCTCTCCAACAATTAGTTTTCAGAAGTTACTGAAGAAAAACACTGCTAAGTCTTTTAGTTCTTTCTATTTCATCTGATAATCAAACTGTTCGAATCAAAACTGTGAACTATTACTAATAAAATAAAAATTTAATTTAAATCTTTAACAACTTAGTTCCTTTAAGACACATATGTCATACTCATTAATGATTACTATTGTTTGAAGAGCTCATCATTCTCGCGGCCCTAATCGTCATCAGTGAAAGAAGGCACCTTATCAGGGTTAACCTAACAAGAAATATTCATTGAACGATCTTCTTTTTTTTCTTTTTATTAATGAACATAAAAGATCTTTCTGTAATTCTTTAAAAATATTTTCTATTTTGTTATAGACTTTTCACTGAGAATATGTTAGCGTTTAAGTGTGTGTTTGAACGCATTATTTGCCAGAGACAGTTAGGAAATTTTTTATCATTCTTGAAGAACTTCTCTTGGATCAATTTTAATTAAATTTTGATTTTTTTGTTTATTTTATATCAATATTTAATTTAAATATATTGCGATTTTATTATTAATTAATATTACTGGAATGCCTAGGGAAATGAGGACTGGAGAGGCAAGGAGCGGACGGGAGAAGGAGGGCAGGCAGGACATGACTACTCCAGCCTCTCCCCGGCCATTTCCGGAGACTTGAACGACCCTCCTCAGCCAGACTCCAGGTGAAGAGTGCCGGTGGCCCGGGGACAGCGGAAGAGTGGGGAGGGGGCAGGGCAGGGACTACGCCCCCTTGACGGGTCCAGCCAATCAGCTCACTCCACTGACAAGCATGGCGTCCGGGGCGGAGCCCGAGAAGAGGAGAAAGGGAGGCGGCGGCTGCAACCAGAAGCGGGAAATTCAAACTAAAACACCAACCTACTCTAGTATTGTTTATTTAATTTCAATTATACGTAATATGTAAAAATAAAAATAAAAATAAAAGTACTAATACACATAAATGATATATGTAGACGTTTTTTAAATCTGAAAGAAATATATGAATACTAAAGAAAACAACAAGTTCAAGTATGGTCCAACAAAATGTCACTAATTATATATTTGAAACTTCAATAATTCATAATGTCACATAATAAAATGCCAAATTATTTCTTTAAAAATTATTAATTATTTTAAANNNNACACGCACAGGATATATATATATATTTGAATTGGGGCAGAAATAATTAGTAAATGGTACACAAAAATCGCTCAATTAAATATATGTGCACAGAAGAAACTGTCAGTTTACATCATTAAACCTTCAAGATTATTCTTATACCCAATTTAACCATTCAAAGCTGTGACCAATGAAGGAACGAAATTTTGGAGCCTGTGAAATGCAAGACGATAAATTTCGTAATTAAGACTTAAAATAGATCTTTCCATTGTTTGAAAGAATGAGAGATACGATGTAGCTTATATCTTACTTTCGGTTCATTTCACTAGGATCGTAATTAAAATACCGCTGGTTATTTATTTTTATTTTTTAAATTATAGTAATATACTAAAAATAAATATGGGAGGAAAAAATACCACTCATATTGCCGTCACGAAATGATGGAAACTGTTTCGGCATCGGCCTTACTCCCAATTCTCCACATTGCTATGGCATTGTTGAAAGCAAAACATGATATTACAGGTAGGAAAATATTTGGCAGAATGGACCTAATTACTGTATAATTTTGACATCACATTGCTACTCAATTAGCCCTAAAAAATGTATTAGTCCTTGAAATGAATCATAGATTCTAAAGACTTTGAAGTAACGGAACTCTTGCCTAAATTATCAGTCAACTAATAGAAATAAAAATCAAATATACTTGTTTCCTGACACTTAAAACAGCGATGAAATAATACAATTTTCAATTTAAACATTTTCACCTATCATTGTACTAGAAGCCTACTGAAAATATCATCTGCTCTTTTGACAAAACAAGAAAATATATTTTTTAAACGCTCTGCTTTTGTCGTCTGAATATGGGAACTATATGAGTCAGGAAAAGATAATTGTGGACCACTATTTTCTCTTCCTTATGGAGAAGTCATAAGGAAGAGAAAATAGTGGTTGAATAGTTTTAAAAATAATATTAAGGAGGGGGAAATTTTCGAGATAAATGGAGGGAAAGAATAAGTCATTACTCCAAAAAGTAGGAAGTATATAAAAAATTTAGGGGTAAGAGACATATATTTTGCAGAGAAAATTACAGAGTTTATGAAAGTTTATAACTATAACAAACTCTATTTCCGTCATTTGGAATTGACTCGGGGCAAAATACAGATGGCCCTGTTTAGGGGCGGGAAAGGGTAGAATATTTATACATGATATTAAGGTCTATAGGGTGAATTAGTAAGCAAGAGAAGAGAAGAGAAAGAGAAGGAGAGAGGCGAGAGACAAGAAGAGAGTGAATGAGGGGAACGGAGGAGTTAAAGAGAGATGGAGTGAGTATATGAGAGAGAGAGAGAGGGTGAGTGGGGGGAAGGGTAGAATGAGAGATAAGGAGATGGTGGGAGGGGGTAGTTGTGAGAGAGGGGTGGGTTGAAGGGAAGGATGGCTGGTTATTACAAGTTGGCGGTAGACCACTTGCTACGACAGATGCCGAGAACTGAACTTGGGAATATTCATGGAATCCGAGAAATGTTGGAACCCAGAGCTCGCCAGTCTTACGCACCGGTCTTCTGTCTTTGCCTGCGAGCACTCGCAGAACTATTCGTTATGACAGACAATCTTGAGATTCTCAGACTTAGGAAATTTAGAATTCAAATTCCGAACAAATCTGTGCAAAATGGAAAACAGTTTTCATTGTGGGAAATAAGGTCCACGCTGGTAAATTAGCTTAACTAGCAAAAATTTAGCATTTTTGTTCTGAGATGATTTTAGTTGGGGTTCGGTCAAGGTAGATCCAAAAAACACAAAGGCCTATAAAAAATGTATTTTTTAATAATGGATTTTCTGCCAACGTTTCGGCTTACATTGTAAGCCATCTTCAGGGCTGTAGAAATACAATGTCATGAGAATACAATAATAATTGAAATTAATATAATAGAGAATTGTAATAATATAATGTGATATCAAGAGTATGAATGTAAAAAGCTATGTAAGAAAATTTAAAAACAATTTGAAAAACAATTTGAAAAAAAAAGCAATTTGAAAAAAAAACATGCAAACAACACCTTGTTGACAAAAAAATATTGAAATAACAATTAAAGCAGTAATTTGCCACACCTTTAGCATTTTTGTGTATTTTTTAGTGAGTTGCCTTGATTTTCGATATCATTATAATCTAAGAAACCAAAAAATTGCCTTTGGAGAATAGATTTTCAGTATTTCTCCTGAAGGTAGTATACTTTTAAAATATATTGGTGTCTTACTAGAAGAATTTTCGATCAGAGAAAAACTGGATGAATTGTTCAGTGAAGGTCATTATTTATTATTGACTAAATACTAAAAACTTCTTCATAAACTATATTATTAAACTTTTGTTCTGCTTTTTAAACACTCTCCTACTCGTCTGATTAAAGCTAAAATTGAATTCATTCAACACTTTGTAACAAAAAGCCTATAAAATTTGGTTCCTTATTTAAAAAAAAAAAAAAAGAGGGGGCATACGACATTCTTGAATGTACATTATTAAACATTTTCTTAATATGCTATTTGAATAAAATTATCATTGTCAAAAATTGCTAACTCTTAACAATAATAAATTTGTTCAAGATTATTCAATTAGGTTACTCCATAAACCTTCTATTAACAACTTATCACACAGGTTGAATAAAATAAAATTTTCATCAATTTTTTAGTTTTCTTTTACTATTGTATTTATAATTATTACCAAATTATATTATATATACACACACAATTTTTCAAGCCTTATTTTTAGCTTTTAAGTAAGATCGCTAGGGAATCGAAGACATTTTACAAAAGTCATTACATTATACCAATAGGCAAACCACGATTAGGATTAGGATCAGTTTATAGGGCGATCAACATCGTGGTTATTACGCCCTGACTATTGGGGATTCTCTAGGGTTAATCTGTTATCCATTCTTTTAAATGTTTTTCGTTTTTTTAGTTCTTGGTTACATTTCATTTTATAGTACTTGGTGTGCAAGTTATATTCGTACACATAAATATAGGTATAAAACCATTTAAAAACATTATATAGCTTAAAAGGTAAATTAACAATTAAATTAGAAACAATAGACAACAATTTTAAAAATATGATACAATTAGATTTCTATAGTGAATACTACAATAAAACTTAGAACAAAAACAAACAACAACAAAATAACAATTTTTTTATTATTTTTTATTTATTTTTTATTTTATTTTTT